>JAVJIF010009469.1:0-108416 GCA_038442645.1 Agave tequilana
TGATCGGGTGATTGAGTTTGTTGTGAGCCTCTTCGGTAGAGGTTGTGGGTTTGTTGTATTTCGGCTACGGGCCCGTATACCTCTTCGGTAGAGGTGTGGATTGTGGTTGTATAGCCTCGGTGGCTTTGTAAGGTGAGAGAGGAGTTTGGTATCCTATAGTGGATTGGGAAATCCTACACGGTGGTGTAGGCGGGGGGGGGATGTAGAGCTAGGGGCTCGAACCTCGAAACACATCTTGGTCTTTGCGTTTAATCCAATTTCTCTCAACTCTACTCTTTTTACATTTGTGCAAGCATCATCCATCATATCATCATATATACTGCTTGTGTTTTGAGCATTGTTTCATATTGCCTTGCATATATTTCTATTGCAATTCATCTATACTTGCTTGGATTAATTGTTGTGCATTGTATTGCTATATCCTTGATGCTTGGATTGCTTGTGTGGTGTGCCTAACTATACTCACAACAAGAGCTTCACATAGCACCTCAACCCATTTTAAGGGGAATCAAGAGGAGTTAGTTCAGAGCCTCGCAAGGGGAATTCGGCTACACTTGTTGAATTGTATTAGTTTGTCCAACACTTGCATAGCTTCCGCTTTTAGAGCATTAGAGTTTGCATTTAGCCTTAGATTAGGCATTACACCTATTCACCCTCCCTCTAGGTGTACTTTCAATTGTATCAGAGCTAGTGCTCCTGATATTAGGCTTAACATCCTAGGAGTGATCCATTTGCTTGCTAATCTCTTGTTTTGGCATAATACTTGTTTGCATACATTAGTTTATCATGGACTTCATGACCCACCTATGTATGATGCTTCCAACATTCTTGTTTGGAAGACTAGAATGTCCATTTACCTTCAAACCCTAGGTTTACATACTTTCCTTGCGGCTACCAAGAAATGCTATCTTGGTAACCTCATTCATATAGGGGCCAATGCCAACAAGCCCTAGAGGCCATTAGAAGCACTTTACCTAAAGACTATCTTTTATGTGTTTCTAATCTTGATTCCGCTTTTGCAGTATGAAACAAGTTGACAACAACACACCCTCCAAAGCTCAAGTCCAAATCCAACAAGAAGAGGAATCTAGTGGAGAAGAATCGAATCACAACAATGCTACATGGTCCAAGGGAATGACTCCCTTGAGGTACAATCGGAAACTCAACTAGATAGTAATGATTGTGCTAGTTCTCAATGATTTTGTTGATCCCCATGCTTTAAATGAAGAACTATCTATTGTTTGTGAAAAACTAATAGAAAAATATAACTTGTTGAAAAAGAAGAGTTAGGCATTAATAATGAAAATAAAAATTTGATTGCTAGACTTGATGATGTTTTGCCAAGAGAAGGATGAGATGCTAATGAAAGGGACTCATTAAAATCTCAACTTAATCTTGCTTTAAATGAAAATAAAATTTGAAAAATAAAAATGATTGTGAAGATTTTGAAGAAAAATGATTCTTTAACTTCAAAACTGATTTTGTTTAAAAAGTAACCATTCTTTGAAAATGAAATTGAATTTATTCACAAAAGAATTAGAAATTTGTTTAAAGAAAAATATTGTTTGAAAAATATATGGATGCACATGTTTGCCATGCTAGTGGTAGTTCACCTAGAACACTATTGCATGCCACACTTCTTCTTCAATCAACAATGATATATCCATGCTTAAGAAGAGAGTAGATTGTTTGGGCTCCACTATGAGCCAATGTGCATGAATCATACAACGGTGTGGAAACTTTGCTTCGAAAAGAAACAAGTTCCATCTTTTATGCATGCACACCCTCCACCTCCCGGCATACACATGCTCCTCACGGGACACACACACACATGTATGCTCATGTGTCCACTGTACACATTGTTGGTCGTAATGGGCCACCTTGCTAAAATTTTGCTTGATAGATTAAATAATGTAAATTTAGCAAATAAGTTTGTTTGGGTTAGAGAAGGGACTAACCCCCATGGACCCAAGAAGGTATGGGTACCAAAGACCACACCCTCCAATTTTGATGTAGGTGTGGGGTCTCACATGACGTGAGAGTGTTGACACCTTGGAGTGGATGCGTTCCGGACTTAAAGGAAATCATAGGATGCATCACTTTCAAGGGAAGAGTTGGTGGGAGGACCACCTTTATTTTGGAGAATTAGAGAAAGTGCCATCATCGGTTTGGTTATAAATCTCTAACTCTCATATTATTGTTTACATGCTTTTATGATTCATTATTTTATAGCATGTCTCATTTGTTTAAGCATATTTTGATGTCTTTGGATTAGTGTTGTAAATTCATGAGTATTAGATCCATGACATACAGTATAGTATTTTGAGACACATATGCCACTTGAATTCATATTTAGTATTCTCACGTTTGTTTAGCTATAATGTACATCATGAATCTAAACATGTGAATTTTACATAGTAATCATGTTTAGTTTATCATGATGTTTTTTATGATTGTTTTAAGTTTCATGTGGTGATAAAATGTTTAAATGTAGATTTTATCAAAACTTGCCATTATACTTGTGCAAATAGTGAATACAATTGTTTCTTATATGCTTGTTCTTCATGCTCACTTGTATTCACTATATGCACACGTATGAGCTAAGTTTGATGATCGTTCATTTGCACTTGTTATCCATTTGCATGTTTATGTATTTAGAATTCAAATAAAAAATTTTTGATGAATCTTATATGTGTTTTATTTAAAAATATGGTATTCATGTTTGTTTTAATGCTTCATGACTTGATTACATGTTTAGATGTTAGTTTTCATTAAGACTAGTTGTATACTTGTACATATAATGGGAAACAAATTAATTTTATATATGTTTGAGCTTGAATGCATATTTGTACCCATTAGATGTGCTAGTATAGTCTAGTTTTGAGATCCATACATTTTAGACTTGTATTCATATTTTGGATTATAAGAGTTTTTATTTCATGTATATGTTTATTTTACCAAAAACAATTAAGATATACATGTATACCTCTTGAGTCATTGCCTTCAATGCAAAATCTATTTATGGACTCAATTGTGTTTAGGGATATGTATGTATACTTAGTGTAGTGACAATTCATACATATACCTTGAAATGAAATTGATTTGGATGAAAATTTAGTTTTTCATGTTTCATGTATTATAAGTTTAACCTCATGTATATGTCTTTCTAGTTCAAACTAATCTATACATATACATCCTTTTTGAGCCACGTGCTTCATGCATATACTTAGTGGACTCGTGAGTTTTGGATATGTATGTATATTTTAGTTTGCATCAGACATACATATGCCATTGAAGATTAAACTAGTTAGTTTTATGATTTTCTAATTTTGATGGTTAAAGGAATAATGAGTTTAATGAAATATTTTTCATGATTATGATCTTCACATTTTATTTGTACACTCATATCTATACTCATGTTTTGTTTCTCATGAGTTGTGCTTAATTGATTAGAGTAATAATTATTATGTGATTTTCATTTCTATGAAAAATAATCTTGTTTATTCCTTGCTTGAAGATTTCATACTAGTTTACAAAACTTTTCATTTTAAACTAGTTCGGATTCTTCTTTGTGATTTGAGATATACCATACTTATTATTGTTAATTCAATGGTATCATTGAACTCTTTCAATTGGTATCAATTTGATTTCTTTATGTATACTCATATTTGTGATTTGTGTATGTATGATTACAACTTGGTATCATCTATTAGTGATTGGTACTCATTTTATCTTCATACACATTTACATGTTTTATTGGTGCTATTATATTTCTATATCTTAAGCACAAATATGTTTATGCTAGTGCTTGTGACTTAATTTTTATTTCAATTGATTTAGTCTTTCAATTGATACCTTAATCAAGCCTAAGCATGTTTTAGTTAGTATTTCATAAAGGGGGAGAAAATTTGAATTTCTTATTTCAATTGGTATTTGATTTCCACTCCCACACTTTATGACTTTTAAAAATTGAATTTGAATGAAATATATTTTCAATTTGGTATCATTGTATGCTTGCTTATCAATTAGTATCAAAATGTTTTAATATGTTAAAACATGTAACAATCAATAAAAAAATTATGATATGTATTTTGACTCTCTTTTATGATACATGACTTTGTTTCTATTGGTATCTAGATGCACTATTGACATATTTTTAACTGATATCAATGTTTTGATTTTAACCCTTTATTGATTCTTGGTTTAGAACAAAAAAGGGGGAGAAGATTTTGTATTGTTCGAATGTTTTGATTACCCCTTCTTGATTTTTTTGTTTTTAACAAAAAAGGGGAGAGAAAAATTTGTTTTTATGTTTTTTACCCTTTGTTGATGATTGACAAAAAGGGGGAGAAGAATTGTGTTTTTTGTTTTATATATGCATGTCTTCCTTGTGTTTGCATATATGTTTGGTTGTTTGCTATATTTAATTGGTATCTAGAACATGCTTTATGGTGAATATTCCATTAGTATCTAGAGCACCATGTTTATATGATGCATGAGTTAAGGGGGAGCTTCTTTGAAGCTTAACTTTAATCCATGCATATATAACTCCATGAGTTTTGTCATCATCAAAAAGGGGGAGATGTTGGCCCAAAGGCCTTCCACTTAGTTTTTGATGATGACTCACTCATGTAGTTATGTTTACTAATAATCTTGTGTTTCTAAGTTTCAGATCATTAGCAGGTTATTAGTTTTGATGATTAGCTTCAACAAGGGTTTTGGAAGCATATCATGGTGATTCGGTGCCAAAGCTTCAAGATTATACCTTTGCACTTGGAAGATCACGGTTTGGGAGCTAGTCTACTTGAAGATAGAAGATCTACAAGCAAGAATTAGGTATCCTAGTTTAGATAGAGTTTTTAGATCCATTTGTAAAGCTTAGTTTAGTTGATATGCTCAAGTGCACAAACACACAAGTTTTATGTTTTGATATTTGGTTTCATGAATAGTTTGATCAAAACAAGTTTTCATATTTCTATGTATAGTAGATGATTCTTCTATACATACATGCGTTAACCTTCAAGATAAACTTATTTTGATATTTCTATTCATGTTTGGAAAATCATGTTTGATAAAAATACATGTTTGGTTTTGATTGAATCGGTTTTGGATTTCAAGGCTTGACACCCTTCTATAGTTATTATCATAACTTTTTATTTTTATATTCAAATAACATGATTTAACTTTCATCTCAAAGATAACTTTCAGATCTAAATTTTTATTTAATAACCATTTCCTGATTCTAATTTTAAAAGTTGTCAAATATTGGTTGAAATCTGTTCTTGTTCTGAAAACAGTATACAGTTTCTGTTGACACCTTTTAGTATTTTATTGATAAACTTTTAATTCTGAATTGATATTGATTTGATTTAAGTTGCATTAGAAAGTAGACTTCAATATCTACAACTTCATTCCTATATACTTATTCCAAATTCGAACGTTTTAGACCTCAAAAAATGCGTTCCAACCTAACCTATTTTTGCTGTCTGCCAGGTTGGGCCAGTCGACTGGACAGTCGACTGGGCCAAGCGGCCAGTCGACCGACCAGTCGACCGGACGTGCACAAAACTGTGCACGTCGGCCAGTCGCGACCGGCCAGTCGACTGTACTGAAACAGGTTTGGTCTCGGGTTGTTACCAGTCGACCGACCAGTCGACCGGCAGCTGTCAACGGTCAAAAAATAGCCGTTGGACGGTCGACGGCCAGTCGACGACCGCCTGTCAGGCTGACACGTCAGCCTAACGGCTAGTTTTGTATAGGGGCTATATAAACCCCATTGTTTGGAGTTTTTGGTTAAGATTTTGTGCTAGTTTTTCCAGATCTTTTTCATTGTTTAAAAAGTGTTTTCAAAAGAGTTTAAGTGCTAAAAGTGATTCATCTTTATTTGTTGTGTTTTTGGAAAATCAAAGAAAATAGGATTTGGGATATTGTGTTGATTTTCATTCTATATCTTTTGGCAAGAATTTTCCCAAGTATTTTTCTTTGTTGCTTGTTTCCAAAACACTTAGTTTCCACTTGAGCTATATCTTCTATCCTAAGTTATTAGGATCTTTGTTTTGTGTGGAAAAAGAAAAGAGAAAAAGAAAGAGAAGTGTTTGAGGTTGTGTTGTAAACCTCTTTATTGTAAAACACCCTTGTTATTTGTGAATCCCTCTTAGGTAGAGGTGATCGGGTGATTGAGTTTGTTGTGAGCCTCTCGGTAGGTAGAGGTTGTGGGTTTGTTGTATTTCGGCTACGGGCCGTATACCTCTTCGGTAGAGGTGTGGATTGTGGTTGTATAGCCTCGGTGGCTTTGTAAGGTTGAGAGAGGAGTTTGGTACTCCTATAGTGGATGGGAAATCCTACACGGTGGTGTAGGCGGGGATGTAGAGCTAGGGGCTCGAACCTCGAAACACATCTTGGTCTTTGCGTTTGATCCAATTTCTCTCAACTCTACTCTTTTTACATTTGTGCAAGCATCATCCATTCATATCATCATATATACTTGCTTGTGTTTTGAGCATTGTTTCATATTGCCTTGCATATATTTCTATTGCAATTCATCTATACTTGCTTGGCTTAATTGTGTGCATTGTATTGCTATATCCTTGATTGCTGGATTGCTTGTGTGTGTGTGCCTAACTTATACTCATCCAACAAGAGCTTCACATAGCACCTCAACCCATTTTAAGGGGAATCAAGAGGAGTTAGTTCAGAGCCTCGCAAGGGGAATTCGGCTACACTTGTTGAATTGTATTAGTTTGTCCAACACTTGCATTAGCTTCCGCTTTTAGAGCATTAGAGTTTGCATTTAGCCTTAGATTAGCATTTACACCTATTCACCCCCCCTCTAGGTGTACTTTCAGAAACTATATGTTTGCATATCTTTTCATGAAATACAGCACATGTGTGGCATCAGTATCCAACCATATTGTCATGTAACTCTTCTTCATGTGAGAATGTTCATTGTGCATTTCAGGAACCACAAACTGTTTTAAGTTACAGTTGTCTCTTCTATGTATGAAGAGTTATGATTCTGAGTAGGTGCTACAGAAAGAAATAATGATCTTTGAACAACGAAATAACAAGCGAAATTACCTGTCATGTGCTTCTGTGAGACAGTCCATGATAGAGCAGATGTGTAGAACATTTGGCTGGCTGCAGCGGTGAAACATGACGGCCAAGGCTTGTTCTACCAGAAAGAAAAAGGGTGGATTATGTCATGCATTTCTTCAAAGAAAACAGAGCTATTAATTTATGATGGAAGGAGCCTTAAACATGAACAGAATCACAGCAATGATTCTAGTGCTTTTCTGTAAGTCATTGTTTTACCTGTCAATTTGAAACAATGAAGAAAAACTCACGCATGTGAGTGATCTGCATTATTGCTTGAAATCTGGAATGTGTATTGAATTAGAATTGGATGAAAACAAATTGATTTATGCAATTTAAGCAGATTATTTCATTGAGATTTATGTACGTGCGACCCGTGTCATCCATTTAAACTTGCAGAGACCATTTTCTCTCGATGGAATTATTTTTTGCTTCATTGAAACTCTCTTGCCGAAGATGGAGACTTCCATAAACAAAGTAAAGCTTGACACAGTCCAAGCTTTGTCAGAACTGTCAAAGTAAAGCTTGACACATCTCAATCCACATATAGAACAGATTCATTCAACATGAATTGCTGAAGAAAATCAGAAGATAGAATAAATACAGGATTCCACCGAGTCCATGCAACATTTCAACAAAATATGCAAAAATTCCTTTTTGCAACACAAGGGTGCTTAAATAAAAATGAACATAAGCCTCTTGCAGGAAAACTGAAAACAAAAGGAATAGATATTCACGAGGATAACTGATACAAAGGAACAGATACCTGTAAAAACTGAAACGAAGGACAGATATCCACCATTGCATGTTGCCCGAAGTAAATATTACTTAAACTGGTAGACAGTACTTTAAATGTACGCTTCCTCATGCAGAGGTAGAAAAGACGAGGCTGCTGTAATGTTTTCACCACCAGTAAAGGAGCTCAGAATGTTGATTCTGTCTCCAGCTCAACTGTTTAGAGCATTTGTTCAAAGTTCAGACTGAAGTATTCGTCCTCATTGAGAAAAGATGATGCTGCCAAGTTCAGACTGAAGTTTCCAGCTCACTTGTTTAGAGCATGTGTTCCAAGTTCAATCTGAATACTCCTGTCAACAATGACTAGATTTACTCTACCATCAGCCTTCAAATCATTTGCCAGAAAGCAGGTCCAACTTCATCTTTTTGTCTGGTAAACAGACATCTGTTTCAGAGCCTTTCAACTTCCTAATGGGAACAAATGCTACCTCATTACCCATTTCGGTTGAAGGTCTTAGAAATCTGGGCTTAGAGCTGATTCTCCACTTATAAATAGCTTCTCTTCAAAAGGAGGCTCCTCAATTGAAGATCTTTGGGCATCCATGGCAGATGTACAGCCACTGATAGTTACAGATTGATCTTTAGATGAAGCCGTGGCAGGTTGCATCTCAGCGGGAAAATTTTCCTTGGCTATGGAGTAATTTGGTGTCTCCTCTGAATTTTGATCATTGTCCATAGACTGAACTGAAATTTAGGACAAATGTTCACAAAAATATAATACATGGTGGATGCAAAAAGGAAGTATGAAATAAGAAAACCAAAAGGATAAAAGAGAAAGGGAGAAGAAAAGGAGCTATGGAGTAAGGAAGTGGCTGAGCCCGGGGGGTGTGTGGGGGGGGGGGGGGGGGGGGGGGGGGGGGGGGGGGGTTGGTGGGGTGGGGGGGGGGGGGGGGGGGGGGGGGGTTGGTGGTGTATTGTAGCTCGAAAAATGCTCTAGTTCCTTAAAGAGATGTCGGCAGCCAATGATACACTCGATCCGTTATTTTGTGCCCCCCAGTCTTTGAAATGCTGGCTCCGCCACTGAGTAAGAGCACTCGACCAGAGATGCACTCACATTCTAAGATTTTAAGACCCCAACGGCTGCAAGCATAAGCCACCTAGGCATTCATGTACTAGCATCCACACGGGTAGATCCAAGGTGGGTCAAGGTTAGGGACATGACCTACCTGGAATCTATATAAAAGTTGCTTATCTGGAAATTTTCATTAAAGCGTATGATACTTATAATATAAATAAGTGCACTTAATAATAGTTGTAATTTAAATAAACATACCCTTAAACAAGGGACCTCCCAAGTTGCTTTTTTAAGCATTTACCGAGGTCTTAATAAGGCTTTAAATGAGGAAAGAAATCAACTCTACGGAATAATGCTCTTTAGTCATTCACCTGTCATTTTGTACTTTTATATCAAATAGTAGTTAAGTTACCAAAAAGAATAATGATATATAGTCATAAATTATGTTACCAAAAAATAAATGACATTCATAAATGCTAGTGACAATTGATGATGACCTTATGATCATAACTTTTTTACAAAAGAAAACTAACAACTATCATTTGTTTCTTGTGGATCCACAGGATTCACCTCAATTTGTTGGATCCCATCTCCAAAATTTGTTAAATATATAAAGATTTGTTAATGCAAGTTAGAGAAGTCCAAAGTTTTTTGGATTGACAGGTTTTTATTATTTTATCTGTATATTTTAATTTTTATTTATTAATCTAGTTTTATTAATGTAAATAAAGGCAACCAAAAGAAAAAGGACATATCATTATGAATGTCTTTTTTCTTATATTATATGTAGTGTAATTCTTTTTGGTCTACCTGTCGATAATTGCTGCCTCCGCCGCTGTATCTACAGCTTTTTGTTGCACACCTAGCCTCATATGCACACCTTTCCCCACATTCACACATGTATCATGTTCATTAGGCTACAGTGTAGTCATACCACGATCACATAAGGTGAGTATCTCTGGACAAGGACGGTTAAGCTACAACATCAGCTATCACAGGCTTTCCAACAACCTTATGACTAAAATGCATCAGAATACAACAGCATAAGTAGATGTGTCACCCCAAATGTGGCATACAGAAACTCCAATTAACTCAAGAATTAACCATATCTAGCATTTTTGAGAAAAGAACCATAGTGAAAACTCTGTAACTCGAGAGTATAGTCCCATGGGGTGACTTTCTCACAAGTCCCTGCTACACCAGTGTGACGTATAAGTGCCATGTAGAGCTGAGTTATAAATGGAGCAAAGTGCACCACATAAGGATGTAAGTGGGGAGGTCACTTTTGAATGTTGGAGGAGAGAGTACAGTAGAGGAGGTGAATTCATGCCAGGTGCTGTTGAAGATTGCCAAGGAATCTACGACGGAAGGCAAAGGAACAGCGGGCAGGAAAAAGCAGCAGCAGCAGAAAATGACAGAGGTCGGTCGACCGACGTGCACAACATGCACAGGAGTTGGAGCGGTCGACCGGCCCGGTCGACCGAAGGGCTCTGACTGACAAGACCCAACTCTCGGGTTTTTCGGTCGACCGGCCCGGTCGACCGAAAGCCTGTGACTGACAAACCCCAACTCTCGGGTTTTTTCGGTCGACCGGCCCGGTCGACCGGTATTGGAGAATTGGGAGGTCGGTCGACCGTCCGGTCGACCGACATGCGGGTTCTGGGTTTTTCTGCTGATCCGTTGTATGAGGTATTTAAGCCTAAAGGATTTCTAGGTTTTTGTATCTCTGCGAAAATTGTATTTTGCTGAAGTTCTCTTGTATTCAAAGAGACTTAGAGCAACTTGTATTCATCTTCCTAATAGTAAAACCTCTCCATTGATTGCCCCGAGGACGTAGGCACGTTGGCCGAACCTCGTTAAACTTGGTGTTTGTGATTTGTGAGTTTTCTCTTGTGATTGCATTGTGCTGGAGATCTAGGGATTCTCTGTTGGTTTGTTGTTGTGATTGTTTGCGCGCACAACAAGTGGTATCAGAGCTTCAGGCTACGCTTGGGATTCTGAGGATTCGAAGGGCTCCAGATCTGATCAGGTGGAGATCGTGTGTCGATCTCAGGTCAGAGGTATTGGTGTTCGAGGAGATCGTGTGTCGATCTCAGGAGGACACAAGGAGGGCTTATGAATCAGTGATTGGAGTAGATCTGGTGAGAAACTCGATATAGGGTTTCAAGAGGCAGGTAAAAAATCTCATTTTTATCTGAGTAAAGATCTATTTCAATTGGATTATTCTTCCGCATAAATAGAGAATCAAAAGAAGACCTCAATGGCAGAAGAAACTACTTCCGTTAAAACAATGAATCACTCAAGGATCGAAGTTGTCAAGTTCAATGGAACTAATAATTTCGGGATGTGGAGGTGTGAGGTCATGGATGCATTGAATGCACAGAACCTCGAGGACACGCTCCTATTAGAGAGGAAGAAGACCACTACTACTGAGGAAGAGTGGGCGAAGATGAATAGGTCGGCATGTGGCTTGATACGTTCATGCTTGTCACAAGACATCAAATATCTTGTACAACATGAGACGTCAGCGAAGAAACTGTGGAATACTCTTGAGAAGAAGTACCTGACAAAGAGTGTGGAGTCTAGGTTGCAACTTAAGAGTAAGCTGTATCAGTTCAGGATGCAGAGGGGAAGCACAGTAAACGAGCACATCAACCGATATACGAAGCTTCTTACAGACTTGCTAAATGTGGATGTCACTGTAAGTGAGGAAGACAAGTCAGTTATTCTCCTGAACTCACTCCCACCGGAGGAGTATGAGACATTCACTATGACATTCATAAATGGAAGGCAAACCTTAGTTTATGATGAAGTGTCATCAGCACTGATGAGTTATGAGACAAGGAAGAATGAGAGACATTCAGGTCGGTCTAGTTCATCAGCGGAAGCTTTGGAAGTAAGAGGCAGGAATTCATCGAGGAAAGGCAAGGAGGTGAGAGGAAGATCGAAGTCTAGGTCGGGCTTCAGGGATCTTAAGAAAAATCAGTGCATGTTCTGCAAAGAGATTGGGCACTGGAAGGTTGACTGTCCAAAGTACAAGGGGAAGAAGAAGGAATCAAAGTCTGAGGCAAATCTGGCAAGGGTGACAAAAGCTACAAGCGGTAAATCACAGGCAGATGGAGCAGATTCAGATTCTTCAGAGTTCTCTTTTTCAGTGACTACTCCTGTTGTAGGTTACTCGGTGGATAAAGAGTGGATCCTGGACACAGGTGCTACATATCATGTATGCCCTAATCGAGATTGGTTTACCAGTCTTGAGAAGTTGGAGGGGTGTACGGTCGTCATGGGCGACGATCATCCGTGCATCATGGAGGGTGTAGGCACTATTCCGATCAGGATGTTTGACGGGATGGTGAGGGAGCTGAAAGAAGTGAGATATGTACCTCAGCTGAAGAGGAACTTGATCTCTGTGGGTGCTTTGGAATCATTGGGGCTCAGTGTGTCTATTAAAGAAAGAAGGTGTTCTTAAAATGACAAAGGGCTCAATGGTGGTGTTGAAGGCCGACCGCCGGAACAATTTGTATTACTTGAAGGGTAGTACAGTGACAGGGCAGGTGGCAGCTTCTACCAGTCAGAAGGAAGATCTAACCCGGCTATGGCACATGAGGCTGGGACATGCAGGGGAGAAATCGATGCAAGCTCTTGTGAGGAAAGGGCTGCTGAAGGGTGCAGAGACCTGCAAATTGGATCTGTGTGAACATTGCATCATCGGCAAGAAGACGAAGGTGAAGTTTGGTACAGCTTCACACTGCACCGAAGGCATTCTTGATTATGTTCACACGGATGTATGGGGACCTTCCAAGACTGCATCAATTGGGGGAAACCACTATTTTGTGTCGTTCATTGATGATTATTCTAGGCGGTGCTGGGTGTACACCATGCGACACAAGAATGAAGTCCTAGAATTGTTTGTGAAGTGGAAGGTTAATCAGGAAAGGAGTACGGGAAGAAAAGTCAAGGTCCTTCGTTCTGACAACGGAGGAGAGTACAAGTCAGACCCTTTCCAGAAGCTATGTCTTGATGAGGGCATAGAGAGGCACTTCACAGTGAGGGAAACTCCGCAACAGAATGGGGTGGCTGAAAGAATGAACCGGACTTTGCTAGAGAAGGTTCGGTGCATGTTGTCAAATGCAGGACTGCCAAAGAAGTTTTGGGCTGAAGCTTTGGGGCATGCATGCCATCTCGTCAATAGGTTGCCGTCATCTGCAATAGGAGGGAAGACCCCTCTTGAAGCTTGGTCGGGTAAAGCTGCTGAAGATTATGATGTGCTCCGGATATTTGGATGTCTAGCCTACTATCATGTTAGAGAAGACAAATTGGATCCGAGAGCGAAGAAAGGAGTGTTTTGTTGGCTTCAAGAAAGGAACCAAGGGGTTCAAGATCTGGGACCAACAGGACAACAAATTCATAATCAGCAGGGATGTCACATTTGATGAGGCCTCTATGATGAAGCCTACGGTCTCTCAGCAGGTGGAGACCAACAAGACCAAGGAGCTATTGCAGCAGGTGGAGAGTGATGCAAATCCACCATCTCTAGAGGACACAGTGTCAGTAAAGATCATCCCTGAGGTGACACAGGGAGGTGATCAAGTTGCAGAAGAAGATGCTGAAGTTGTTGAAGAGGATCAGGAGCAGGTCATGGGTACTGTTCCAGATACTACTGCAGTTGGAAGACCACGGAGGAATACTAGGAGACCTGGCTGGCTCACTACAGACATGGTGATTGCTTATGCACTTCCAGTTGTTGAAGAGGCCATTCCATCTACTTTCAGGGAAGCTGAAATCAGTTCAGAAGCTGAGTTATGGAAAGGGGCTATGAATGAAGAGATGCAGTCTCTTTATAAGAACAACACATGGGAACTGACCAAGTTGCCCAAGGGGAAGAAAGCCATAGGGTGTAAGTGGGTATTTGCTAAGAAGCAGGGATCACTCCAAGAAGATAAAGTGCGATATAAGGCAAGGCTGGTGGCTAAAGGCTACGCACAGAGAGAAGGGATCGACTACAACGAGGTGTTCTCCCCAGTTGTTAAACACTCGTCTATTCGGATCCTATTAGCCTTGGTGGCGCAGAACGAGTTGGACCTTGACCAACTTGATGTGAAGACCGTCTTTCTCCACGGCGATCTTGAGGAGGAGATCTACATGACTCAGCCCACAGGTTATAAAGCTGCAGGGAAAGAGGAGTTGGTATGTAAGCTGAAGAAATCGTTGTACGGTTGAAGCAGTCTCCTAGACAGTGGTACAAGCGATTTGACAGCTTCATCAGGAAGAAGTACACAAGAAGCCATTTCGATCCATGTGTGTACTACAACAAGTTACCATCATGGGAGTATATCTATCTACTGCTCTATGTAGATGATATGCTGATTGCTTCTAGGTCAAGATCTGCTATTGATTCTCTGAAGAAGACGTTATCGTCCGAGTTCGAGATGAAGGACCTGGGGGAAGTAAGAAAAGTATTGGGCATGGAGATCACAAGGGACAGGGATGCTGGCAGGATAAGCTTGACTCAGAAGGGCTATCTGGAGAAGGTACTGCAGAGGTTTAATATCGGGAAAGATACGAAGACTGTAAGTACACCAATGGCGCCGCACTTCAAGTTGTCAGCGAAGATGTCTCCAAGGAGTGTTCAGGAGCGTGAGCATATGACTCATGTTCCGTATGCCAATGCTGTGGGTAGCTTGATGTATGCGATGGTGTGTACAAGGCCGGATCTTTCACAGGCAGTTTCCATGGTTAGCAGATATATGCATGATCCAGGTCAGGGTCATTGGGAAGCTGTGAAATGGATTCTGAGGTACATCAAGGGAACTGTTGATGTAGGCCTGGTATTTGAGAAGGACAACACCGGAAAGCAAGAATGCATAGGGTACGTGGATTCGGACTATGCAGGTGACCTTGACAAACGCCGGTCGACTACTGGGTATGTATTCACACTCTCACAGGCACCGGTGAGTTGGCGCTCCACACTTCAGTCCACAGTTGCGTTGTCGACTACAGAGGCGGAGTATATGGCCTTGACCGAGGCCATGAAGGAGGCTATTTGGCTTCAGGGTTTGCTAGATGACTTGGGAGTGGAACAGGAGATCTTGAAGATACACTGTGACAGTATGAGTGCCATTTATTTGGCAAGGAACCAAGTCTACCATGCAAGGACGAAGCACATTGATGTCAGGTATCACTTTGTTCGGGAGATTCTGGAGGAAGATGACATCAACTTGTTGAAGATTCATACTTCGGAGAATCCGGCCGATATGCTAACAAAGGTGGTGTCGGGAGTAAAGTTTGCACACTGCAAAGACTTGCTCCATGTCCTTCAGGTGAAATGAGCTTGCTGAAGCTCATTTGGGTGAACTACGGACGGCTTGATCCCTTGGGCAAGGGGTACGTAGGCAACCGGATTGGTGCAGCCGCTATCGAGTCGGAATTCGGCTCAGATTTGGAAATCTTCACCGAGGTGGAGAATTGTTGGAGGAGAGAGTACAGTAGAGGAGGTGAATTCATGCCAGGTGCTGTTGAAGATTGCCAAGGAATCTACGACGGAAGGCAAAGGAACAGCGGGCAGGAAAAAGCAGCAGCAGCAGCAGAAAATGACAGAGGTCGGTCGACCGGTCCGGTCGACCGACGTGCACAACATGCACAGGAGTTGGAGCGGTCGACCGGCCTGGTCGACCGAAGGGCTCTGACTGACAAGACCCAACTCTCGGGTTTTTTCGGTCGACCGGCCCGGTCGACCGAAAGCCTGTGACTGACAAACCCCAACTCTCGGGTTTTTTCGGTCGACCGGCCCGGTCGACCGGTATTGGAGAATTGGGAGGTCGGTCGACCGTCCCGGTCGACCGACATGCGGGTTCTGGGTTTTTTCTGCTGATCCGTTGTATGAGGTATTTAAGCCTAAAGGATTTCTAGGGTTTTGTATCTCTGCGAAAATTGTATTTTGCTGAAGTTCTCTTGTATTCAAAGAGACTTAGAGCAACTTGTATTCATCTTCCTAATAGTAAAACCTCTCCATTGATTGCCCCGAGGACGTAGGCACGTTGGCCGAACCTCGTTAAACTTGGTGTTTGTGATTTGTGAGTTTTCTCTTGTGATTGCATTGTGCTGGAGATCTAGGGATTCTCTGTTGGTTTGTTGTTGTGATTGTTTGCGCGAACAACATTGAATATGTGGGAACCACCTCTAGAATTCATGAGGAAACGGAAACCATTGCCGGAATGTAAATATCCAGAATTTCCTCAAAAATTCACGGGTTATTAAGTCTGGCGAAGCTTGGGGAGATTAAAAAAAAAAAAAAGAAGCGGGTAAAAAAAACTTGACAAAGAGCAAGTAGATTATAAAAGAAACGATCATTTTGTTTGATCAGAAGGAAATTCATAAGGAGTACAATGACTAATGACTCCTATCACTATAGAAATCAACTAGATAAATATTGTCGTCAATGGAAGAATCAGATGTCTTCATACAAGCATCCAAACACCCCTCCTCTTCAGACTGTGTTACCTCTCTCTCAACTGTGACATGAACCTCCTCAACCGCCTCTCTATGGGATTGGTCCAATCTGTTCCCCAATTTGGAAGTAACACTCCCGCAGGCCAGAATCTGATTGTCAGGCATGATCAGGATTAAGGAAGTGCACAGAGTGTTATACCCGTTGAAGAACCTGACTCTATTGCCAAAGGGAATTGATCCTTCTTCCACACGTGAAGAAGGATGTGGTGCTTCCAGGCAGCGACTAAATCTCCCATCCAGCTGTCTAAGGGATCACCAAGGCAATGAGTAAATAGCAGGACATAGAAGACCGCGACTGGCTGCTCAAAGCAATTACCAAGCATCTAGGGGCAACATTATCGGCATATACAATGAAGTTCTCTATTCCAATCAAAGACGTTTCAATCTCTCTACTCACCGGAATAACACTGAGTTCGGAATCATGGCTTGGCGACACTGAAACGATCCAAGAGATCAGACAGTCAAAAAAATCCAAATCCCAAATCCAAGATCGCACACAATGCTGGCAGGTCTAACTAACTGATCATGCTGGAAGAAATGCTTGATGGAGGGGAACCCAAGCACAATTAACATAAGATGGGCAAAAGCTGGGGGCAATGTCTCGTTCACCCAAAAAGCGGAGCCATCTTATTCAGGAAGTAAGCCAACAAGGCCTACTACCACCTCTAGGAAACTGTCATCTCAACCAAGGAAGAATGTATGCGTGAGGAGTTGCCAACTTTCCAAAGCCGCAACAAATGGGAGACCACTACAAGCTCTCAAAACTGGCCTCTAGACATGTCATCAGATTGGAAGACTCAAGCACCACAGAATGCACATGACATAGGCTGCGGAAGAATTTCAAATTTGAGGAAGAGGTGTTATAGTCATCATAATGACCTCTTATAGCCCCCCGGGTGCTACATGCATGCAAAGAAACCCATTACTAAAAGAAGAAAAGAGAGCAAAGAAAAGGAGAAAGAAAAGGTAAAAAAGGAAAAGAGAATTTTCCTGACCATTGAGACGTGTGATGATGACATGCCTTGAAAGTTCACCTAGAGGGGGGGTGAATGAATAGGTGATGGCTAATCTAATGGTCACTTAATGCCTAATAATGATGAATTATGCAAATAATGCGGAAGCTAAAAGCAAGTATGACCTAATTTAAACTTTTACACTAAACACTATGTATAACACAAGAGTGTTGCCGAATTCCCCGTGAATGGCTCTGGACAAACTCCTCTAGATTCCCCTTGAATGGGTTGAGGTGCCGCGTTGGCTCTCTTGGTTGAATACAAGTGTTAGTCAACAATCCCACGCAAGTATATCAATATGAGCACAAGGAATATATCATGCATATAAAGATGAACACAATAAATAACATGCAAGATATAACAAGAGACAGAGAGAGAGAGAGAGAGAATAGCAATCGCAAACACAATGGTATGTTTCGAGGTTCGAGCACACTTGCTCTACATCCCCGCCTTCGACACACGAAGGATTTCCACTATGCAAGATCCCAATGGATCTCTCCTTGGTGCCGCAACACCTACAAGCCCTCGGACTCCCTAGTCCCTTACACACGCAAGCCCACCGGCTCGCCGAGGCCGCACCTCAATCACGAGTTCGCACCCGAACCCGAAAACACCAAGTCCTCACTAGGACCCAAACAATTACGAGCACACTTGCCCGTCTCCTCAAAGAACAAAGAAAAGATCTTTGGTGATCACAACACTTTGATCACCTAAAGCACTCTCACTACAACACACCTATAAGATGAATAATCAATGGATAGCTCAAGTGTGGTGTGAGAAAAAATAAGGATGAGAGAGGTGGAGGAAAACTCAAAGAATCTCTTAAAAACACTCTTGGTAAATTCTTCCCTTTTGATTGGAAGTATTAGCTCTCTAATTAGTAGAGAAAACTCTTTTAAAGGAATGGAAAAAACTGGCTCAAAGTCCACTAGAAATCTTGGCTTGAAACAATGACCAAACCCCCAAATTTATAGGCCAGAAAAATATAGCCGTTGGGGTCTGTCAGAGCTGCCGGTCGACCGGCGCAGTCGACCGCCAACGGTCGGATTTCTGACCGCTGGAGCCACGGTCGACCGCCCGGGTCGACCGACCAACTGGAGCTGAGAGCTAACTCTCTGTCGGTCGACCGGTGCGGTCGGCCGAACTTTCCAGAGAGCTCTGCTCTCTGGAGCGGTCGACCGGCACGGTCGGCCGTTCTCCAGTACACAAAGGCGTGCACGTTTGTGCACGTCGGTCGACCGGTCCGGTCGGCCGACTTCTGTATTAGTCGACTATTAAAGGTCATTAGTCGACTTATACGAAGCCTGAAACAGTTTTCTGAGAATAAAAAGTTAGTCTTTTTGGCTCAAATAAAATCCCATAAAATACATAAAAATCTACAAAAAATAGTTTAACCAATATACTTTGATATACAAACACACAAAATTAAGGCATGTTATAAAAGATTGGACTATTTTTGTAAGTTGGAAATATTTGGCTCATGATAAAAACTGTTTTTCCAAAACAATATTTTCCAACACATATTTTTCTAAATCTTCATCAAATACAAAAACAAGAAATACGTTTAAGGCATAGTGTGTATGGATATGATCCACTACACAAACAAGATGAAATATCTATGTTTTTGTCATTAAGCTCTAAATAAGGTTTTGGTTGAAACATATAACTTTGAATACCAAAAACCAAAACTATGTTTTTCCAAAAAGAAAAATCTTTTCTAAACTAAAAATCTTTTATGAAAAGACAAGTAAATCAAGAGTGTGTGTGTGATATATACTTGAGCAATCCACCAACTATTCTATCCTTTACATTTTATCTAAAACATAAAAATCTTATACCTAGACACAAGTCTTGATCTTGAAGCCTTCCCTTGAAGTCTTCTCATCTTCTTGACTTGGTCCAAGCTTGATCCAAAAACTCCTCGGATCACACCGTGCTAGCTCCAAATCTTGACATTTTATCCTCACTTGAGCTATGCACCTACTAAGATCTTGATAATGAATCTGTCACCAATTAAACACAAGATCATTAGTAAACATAACTTCATGAGTTGATCATCATCAAAACTAGGGTGATAGGCCTTTGGGCCAACAATCTCCCCCTTTGATGATGACAAAACTCATGGAGTTATATATGCATGGATTAAAGTAAAGCTTCAAAGAAGCTCCCCCTTAACTCATGCATAACAAATAAATAATAGATATGGCAATGAGGCACATGAATAAGTATGCAAGTATGGAGATAAAACATGCAACAAGCATAAATCAAAATCTTTTTCTCCTATTTGCAATACAAAAATATATGCATAACTAACAAGGAAGACCAATACTTCTCCCCCTTAAGCAATGAAAACATGCATATAAACTCAAATACTTCTCCCCCTTTTTGTCAATCATCAACAAAGGGTTCAAAGTAAAATCAAATCAAACAAATTTTTCTCCCCCTTTTTGTCAAAAACAAAAAGATCAAGAAGGGGTAATACAAATCAATCAATAAAGATTTATATGCGATATACATTCATGAAGAGGAAGACGCTAAGTTACCTTCCCTACACATATGCATTACATGAAGAAGGGATGATAAGCCCTAACTCACATAACACATATTATGTAATGCATAAGAGGAGATGTGAAGCTCCCCCTACACACGTATATCATATAAAGAAGAGTTGTCAAGCTCCTCAATTTATAATATACTCAACATGAATCCATATGTAAGAGAGATGTTAAGCTCTCCTTGCATATAGGAAATACAAATCAAACATTTTGAATTTTTCTTTAAAATTTTGAAGTTTTCTTAATAAAACACATTTTGAGATATCAAATCAACATATTTTTTTTATTTTGATATCAATCTTGAAAACATATTGCATAAGCTTTAAGAATTACCAATTGAAAGTTGAATTAAGCTTAGCAAATAGATCACATATATGTATGAAAAGATAATACCAATAAAAATTGATATAATTTAAATGTGAAAGCATTCATACATACAATCAAAGTATGAGTATATACAAATCATATTGATATCAATTGAAATTATCCAATGATACCAATTGAAGAGTAAGCTTATCATATACTCTACCAAATGAAAAATTTGCACTAGTTAATATGAAAATGTTTTAAAACTAGTACGAAATCCTTCAAGCAAGGAATAAAGTAAAAAAGAAATGTCAATAAATCTCAATATTCCTTTAAATCATCACACATTTTTTATTATTAAAAAAATTTATTTCAAGATATATTTATGTTTTGACAACACAATAAGTATACATATATATCTCTTAAACACAATTGAGTCCATATAAATAGATTTGCATTAAAGGCAAATGACTCAAGAGGTATACATGTATATCCTAAAGTTTGGCAAAAATACATGAAATGAAAACACATGATCATAAATCAAAACCAAGAAGTGGGAATATAAGTTTAAAAATGTATGTATCATCAAAACCAAGCAATACAAGCACATTTCATGGGTTCAAATAAGCATTCAAGCACAAATATAAATAGATTTATTGTGGCCCACGATATGTACAGGTATATGTCCTAGTGTTGACAAAAACTAACATATAAACTAATATTCAAATCATGAAGCATCAAATTTGAGAAAAAAATAGAATCATGTGTCAATCTCAAAAACTATTTGAAGAATAAATAACTAGTATAAATTGTTTTTGAAAAACTAGTTAAAGATCCTTCAAATATATCAAATCTTATGTTTTTCATAAACATAACTAGATACACTAACATTTAAGCACTCATGGTCTATAAGGCTCAAAATGATTTTAACAAAAATGTGAGTGTTAAACGATCATGTAACTAGTATTTTATGAAAATAGTCATTGAAGCTCACATCAAACATGAATAACATTTTATCAAAAACAAATCTTGAAAATACAATTTTTCATTTAACAATAAACTTCTAGGCATATGTATGATTTATCCAATTCTAACAATATGCATACATATCCCAAGTATAAAAGAGTCTATTAAATGTATTTGCATGAAAGCAAGAGACTCACGGGTATCCATGTATATTTATTAGTTTTGAATTTAAAATACATATACATGAAGTAAATTACTAAAATAGGCAAAAACATGTATAAAAGAGAATCATCAAAACTAGATTATACATATGCATAAAATGGATACAAATGAGTATGAAGTTCAATCATATATGAATCAATTGTAATTCACTATTTGTATATGTATAAATGCAAGTTTGACACATTCTACATCTAAGCATGTAAATACCATATGAAGCACAAAAATACATAAAACATGAACATGCTCAAAATAATATGAATGAACAAGCATGAACATAAATAAAATGGGAGTTTAGAGATTGTTACCAACTCCAAAGCTCCAAATATGGTGGTTGTCCCACCAAGCTCCTTGATAGAGATGCATCCAATATGTGTGTCCATCAAGTCCATTGCATCCACTACCAAGGCACCAATTCTCTCACGTTTGTGAGAGCCCTCACCTACATCAAAAGTAAAAGGTGGGGGTTTTGGTACCCATATTTCTTGGGTCCTTTGGGGTTAGTCTTGTAAGGAGCCCAAACATTTTTATAATTAGCAAAATTTAGAGAATTAATATTATCATTACAAAACTTTGCTAAATGGCCTTTGCGGCCACAATGTGTACATATGTACACCTTAGTATGCTTATGTGTAGGAGTGTGATCTTGGTGTGCAACATAAGCATGATGATGTGCATGAATGGATGGAGTTTGTTTCTTTGAAAACAAAGACTCCAATTTAGTATGATTGAATGCACATGTGCTCAAATTAGAGCTCAAACTATCTATTTTATTTTTCAACATATTTATCTCATTAGTGGTGGCATGTAAAGCATGATGAGATAAAGAATCATTTTTCTTATTTCTTTTAGAAACAAATTCTTTTTCTTTTTCAACAAATTTTCTTTTCAAAGAGTTATTTTCTTGCAAAACACTTTCTCTTTGTTTTTCCACCAAATCAATCTTATTTTTCAAAAGCATATTCCCTTCACATAAATCATTCAATTTTGTAAGCAAGGAAACATTCTCATTTTTCAAATTTTTATTTTCTTTTTCTAAACATGCAATGTTAGATTTAAAAGAATCTTGTTCTATATGCATGCAAGCAATGTTCTTTTTCAAATTTTTATTTTCTATCTTAATCATGTCATATTTCTCAAGCAATAATTGGCAAAATGAAGTGAGCTCATCATATGACATGTCCTCATCATCGGATTCGGAGTTTACCTCAAGGGGGTTTATCCCCTTGGACCATATAGCACTTGTTGGAGGTGTCGCTTCCAACATCCGAGTCACTCCCCGCATAGTATAGATCTTTTTCGCCGAGGGAGGTGATGATGTTCCATACTACAAAAGCCGATTCAACATTAGAAACCCTAGATAAATAATCATCATTTAGGGTTGACTTGATAGCATGAAGGGCTTTTGCATTAGCCTCAAAATTCTTACCCTTTGAACAATATGAATCATTAGATATGGCAAGATAAACATGAATGCCTAAGGCCTTAAGGTACAATGACATCTTAACCTTCCAAATTTGAATGTTAAGAATGTCAAAGGTGGGTGGTGACATGAAGTCCATGGTGTGTGTACAAAATATTGTGATTAGCCTAAAATGAGGATCTTTAACTCAAGGTTGTTAGACCCAAATCAGAGTACCAAGCTCTGATACCAATTGAAAGTTCACCTAGAGGGGGGGTGAATAGGTGATGGCTAATCTAATGGTCACTTAATGCCTAATAATGATGAATTATGCAAATAATGCTGAAGCTAAAAGCAAGTATGACCTAATTTAAACTTTTACACTAAACACTATGTATAACACAAGAGTGTTGCCGAATTCCCCGTGAAGGGCTCTGGACAAACTCCTCTAGATTCCCCTTGAATAGGTTGAGGTGCCGCGTTGGCTCTCTTGGTTGAATACAAGTGTTAGTCAACAATCCCACGCAAGTATATCAATATGAGCACAAGGAATATATCATGCATATAAAGATGAACACAATAAATAACATGCAAGATATAACAAGAGACAAAGAGAGAGAGTAGCAATCGCAAACACAAGGGTATGTTTCGAGGTTCGAGCACACTTGCTCTACATCCCCGCCTTCGACACACGAAGGATTTCCACTATGCAAGATCCCAATGGATCTCTCCTTGGTGCCGCAACACCTACAAGCCCTCGGACTCCCTAGTCCCTTACACACCGCAAGCACCGGCTCGCCGAGGCCGCACCTCAATCACGAGTTCGCACCCGAACCCGAAAACACCAAGTCCTCACTAGGACCCAAACAATTACGAGCACACTTGCCCGTCTCCTCAAAGAACAAAGAAAAGATCTTTGGTGATCACAACACTTTGATCACCTAAAGTACTCTCACTACAACACACCTATAGGATGAATAATCAATGGATAGCTCAAGTGTGGTGTGAGAAAAAATAAGGATGAGAGAGGTGGAGGAAAACTCAAAGAATCTCTTAAAACACTCTTGGTAAATTCTTCCCTTTTGATTGGAAGTATTAGCTCTCCATTTAGTGGAGAAAACTCTTTTAAAGGAATGGGAAAAACTGGCTCAAAATCCACTAGAAATCTTGGCTTGAAACAATGACCAAACCCCCAAATTTATAGGCCAGAAAAATATAGCCGTTGGGGTCTGTCAGAGCTGCCGGTCGACCGGCGCGGTCGACCGCCAACGGTCGGATTTCTGACCGTTGGAGCCACGGTCGACCGCCCGGGTCGACCGACCAACTGGAGCTGAGAGCTAACTCTCTGTCGGTCGACCGGTGCGGTCGGCCGAACTTTCCAGAGAGCTCTGCTCTCTGGAGCGGTCGACCGGCACGGTCGGCCGTTCTCCAGTACACAAAGGCGTGCACGTTTGTGCACGTCGGTCGACCGGTCCGGTCGGCCGACTTCTGTATTAGTCGACTATTAAAGGTCATTAGTCGACTTATACGAAGCCTGAAACAGTTTTCTGAGAATAAAAAGTTAGTCTTTTTGCTCAAATAAAATCCCATAAAATACATAAAAATCTACAAAAAATAGTTTAACCAATATACTTTGATATACAAACATGCTTGCACAAAATCAAGGCATGTTATAAAAGATTGGACTATTTTTGTAAGTTGGAAATATTTAGCTCATGATAAAAACTGTTTTTCTAAAACAATATTTTCCAACACATATTTTTCTAAATCTTCATCAAATACAAAAACAAGATATACGTTTAAGGCATAGTGTGTATGGATATGATCCACTACACAAACAAGATGAAATATCTATGTTTTTGTCATTAAGCTCTAAATAAGGTTTTGGTGAAACATATAACTTTGAATACCAAAAACCAAAACTATGTTTTTCCAAAAGAAAAATCTTTTCTAATAAAAAATCTTTTATGAAAAGACAAGTAAATCAAGAGTGTGTGTGTGTGATATATACTTGAGCAATCCACCAACTATTCTATCCTTTACATTTTATCTAAAACATAAAAATCTTATACCTAGACACAAGTCTTGATCTTGAAGCCTTCCCTTGAAGTCTTCTCATCTTCTTGACTTGGTCCAAGCTTGATCCAAAAACTCCTTGGATCACACCGTGCTAGCTCCAAATCTTGACATTTTATCCTCACTTGAGCTATGCACCTACTAAGATCTTGATAATGAATCTGTCACCAATTAAACACAAGATCATTAGTAAACATAACTTCATGAGTTGATCATCATCAAAACTAGGGTGATAGGCCTTTGGGCCAACATGCCTTACTGCAGGATAGCAGGGAGGCATCAGAGATAAGGCGGGACTCCATGGCAGGAAATAGAGCAAGAAAAATATTTTGACTCGGGAAATTTTAGAAGAAGAAAAGAAGCATGTCATTATTGTGGCAAACCCTCAGGCTACGTCCCTTTAAATGGGGGGGTGGGGAGAGGGGAAATCAGGGTACGGCCCATTGAGACGTGTGACGATGACATGCCTTCTTGCAGGATAGTACTAGGGAGGCATCAGAGATAAGGCGAGACTCCATGACGGAAATAGATCAAGAAAAATATTTTGATTTGAGAAATTTTAAGAGGAAGAAAAGAAGCATGTCATTGTTGTGACCAAACCCTCAGGGTAGGCCCTTTAAATAGAAAAAAATCAGGGCGCGACGAAACAGGAAACCATTGGCGGTGCGGTCCGTAGGAAAAGAAGGAAGCTACCATCATTGTCCCAAGTTATAGAAACTCCCCGAAGAATTAGATTTGAAACTCGTAGGTCAAATTGGGAGGTGGAAATAAAAGGAACCCAGACGGTAGTGTAGGTACCATCCGAGTCCGGACGGATATTTACTATTGTCCAGACATTGGTAGTAGGACTATCCCAAAAAAAAGATGGAACAAGATGAGGGACTTACTTTTCAAAAACCCTTCGTCTGGCAATATTACTCCAGGCGTACCCCAACTAAGAAAAATAGTGTCAACAAGACGGAGGCGTATTAGCCATTGTGAAAGTTTCATGAGAAATAGAGATAATATTGTGTCAAAGCTACAAATAATGTCTTAATCTTTGAAATTTTCAAAAGCATCCATTTCAAAACCTTTTTCGCAACTTTTTCTTTAAATTTTTATTTAGCCCAGCATATTTCTTTCTCATACCCACTTGATTAGTGCATTTTTTTTTGAAAAAAAAAAAAAGAAAATCTCTCAAACACATGTCGGAGTATATATTCCATGGTTATGATCTCCCAGACATACTGATGTAACACGGGAGGATCGCAATCACCTTCAATCTAAGAAAAGAAAAAATAGGATTTTGAAATGACGAAATAGAAACGAGAATTAGGGTTTAAGAAAAAGAAAGAAGAAAATGATAAATTTGGGCTTCGCATAATGGGCTTCCCACCCAATCTTAAGAACTCAAGGCTCAAGAAATATAAACTGAAAGATTTTTAATTCATTCATTGTCTAATAAAAAAAGAAGTCTTATGACTATTATAGACTTTTATAAAAGAGCACTTTTAGGGGATAACCGATGTGGTACTAAACACCCACATAAAAAAAAGACAACTGCTCAAAATAAGCTTAGGCAAAGAACACGCTAGCAACTGGAGTGATGTCCTCATCATTTCCCCCGGGTGAGAGAAACTCGACCCTATTGAGTAAGGACTTCCCTCATGAAGCATCTCAATCAGGCCATGGTGGTGATCGTGACAGCAGCATTAGTACACACATCGAGATCACGGTGATGGAGGTGGAACTGACCTCCGTGTCGGATCGGCTGTAAAAGATGGTAGCTCAATCAAGGCACCAATAGTAGACAGAGACGCATAATCCCTGAAGGCGAAACTGATACCAAGATTCCCTGAGCTATTCAACTCGTAGGCAATGGAAGCACTTCTCTTCGGAATCCTATTGAAATCTGTACGCAAGTGTGCAACTTCCTCACGGCCCCAGGGTGACTAGTAATCATCACCTTACTATCAACTACAAATTCTTATAAAATACTATATGGGTATGCAACAAATTTATAAGTGTCATTGCAAATTGTTATTGGCCTAGTGATATTATCAATATGTTCAACAGGTAGATGCAATGCAGTAGGCACTCTAAGCATAACTCTTAATAACGGGAGAATACGATATATAGGATGCCTAGGATGACACACATAGAACTCCGCTAATGATAAATTGGACTCAAGAATAAACTCTAAACGACTAATAAAAGAAGAAGTACTAGAGTCTATCTGCTGGATCATGACAAGGAACGCAGGTGACTCACTAGAAGATGAATCGATTGGAACGACCATAAAGTTATATTCAGTACAAGAAAACTCGAATGACTTACTAGGCACTGCGGGTGTATTAGGCTCAACTATCTCATCCACATCATCACAGGTACTATCAGAAGACATGTGGACATCATCAATAATTAGTGTGTCGAAACCAACTGATATGTATTCAATTATACTAGCAGTCTTAGAAGGAACGTGGATATCCTCAACAAACCTTTGAGTCATCAAGATCATCACTAGGCACAGTTCTAACGTGTTGACTCTCCGAGAGGCACTGATAATCATAATATCCATATCCCTCACACTTATAACACCGGGCCTTGACATTGACTAGCACTTTTGAAAATCAAGTCTATCTTTAATGCAACATCAAATGCCTCTTCAACGATGTCTAGATCATAAGAGTCAGTGATTATAGCACGCCTTATTTGGGCCTTAAACCCCAAATAAACCTAGTTATAGTCTCAGAATGATACTCTCTCACATTACTACAATGGGTTAAGTCCTTAAATATGGCCATGTAATTCTAAACGGACATATAATCGGGACAGAAGTTGTGCATCTGGTCTTAGATATGGTCTCTATAATATTGACTAGCTATGATGGCCTAAATGCAAAATCCAACAATCAAGTAGATGCAGTTAAGAATCCTAAACTCAAGTAAACTAAATGCATGTACTAAGTGAACAAAATATCCTAAAATTTAAGTTCTAAATGTAAAGAAAATGCACTCCTAAAATAATAAAAAATAACAAACACAGATACAACCACCAAATAAAAGCAAATAGCAATTCAACCAATGGATCATCGCAATCCAAATAGTAGTTGCAAGAAATTTTAATACTTAATAATTTAGCTCAAGTTAGGATATCACCTGAGGGGTGAGTCGTTCACGCCCAAACGCAAAATTCCTCTAAGAATCCTCGAGGAAGTACTCACACCGAAGAGCTGAAATCACCACAAATATCCTGGACAGCGATAATAGGACGTAAAAAATGCCTACCTTGAGAACGACATAAACCGGGTACGATCGGGGCAAAAACAAGCTCGAACTAAGATTTTGGCCTGCAACTTGAACAAAACTGGCACCAAATACGGGCTCGTGGAGGTCAAATCTACTATTTAAGTGCTATGAAATCTTTTTTAGTGGCCCCGAGACTCAGTCACGAATCCGAGACTCAGTCACGAATCCAACGCTTCGAACAAAACTCGAAACGGATTCTGAACCGGCGAGAAACAGGCTTTGGACTGAGACTATGCTACTGCTGTTGAACTGCTCGTTGAGTTGAAGTTCAGTCCAAGTCAACTCGCTCACTGAGTTGAGCCGAGTCTAAAACTTAAGTGGGCCGGGTCGGTTGACTCATTGAAAATGAATCGGGTTCGGGTCGAGTGGCTGGATTCGACCCAACTCACCCAAATACTTAAACCCTTTGGGGTTTAATGGGTCGGGCTCTGACCCACTTCACTCAACTGCCTGAGGCTTCTCTTCCTCCCCAGATCTCTGCTAGGAATAAGGGGTGATCCTCCTGACGACGACGCTTCGACGAGTGATAACAGAGAAGACAACGGCGATGCAGTGGAGCTCGGGCGGCGGTGGAGCTCCAGTGAGATCTGGGCGTCGACGTCAAGGCAGCGGGTAAAGGAGGGCTTCGATCTCATCTGAGAAAGCGAAGATGGACGAGGTGGTTGAGTTTGTGCTCTGTCGGCAGCAAAGTGGTGAAAGGAGGCGACGGTGGGGTCAAAACAGAGGTGGGTTTGTGGATCTAAGCTTGGTGGTGAAAGGGGAGAGAGATGTTTTCGATGAACCTGGAGGAGGTCTGGGGGCGCTACTATCGCAGTTGGTTGGTGCTGCTGTCGTGGTGGGTCTGAGGAAGATTGGGGTGTGGTGAAGAAGAAGATGGTGATGAAAATGGTGTGGTGATGATAATGTTGATGATTGTGAAGTTGGTGGTGGGGACGATGGCGGGGATGGAGGAGATGGTGAGGATGATGATGATGAAGATGGAGGAGATTGCGGTGGTTGATTTAGCCGGCGATGAGGGTGAAGACGGTGTTAGGGATAGCTGGTTGGAGAAGGTGGCAGTGATGGGTTGTGGGTGTCAGGTTGATGTGAGAGAGAGGGGAAGAAAGGGGAACGGTGTGAATTTGGAAATTTTGGGAATTTCGAAGGAGTTTTTTTTTAGATTTTTTGTACTACAGTGTATTTTCTTTTTTTTTCTTTTTTTTGGGACTGAGATGAAGATGAACATGTGAACTGAAACACTGATTTTTTTGAATAGATCTAGGATTGGATCAAGATCAAGTGTTTGAGAAAAGCTAGGATTTTAGAAGGGGGAAGGAAAACTCGAAGGGGACTAGAGCTAAAGCTCTGATACCAAACTGATGTAACACGGGAGGATCGCAATCACCTTCAATCTAAGAAAAGAAAAATTAGGATTTGAAATGAAGAAATAGAAACAAAAATTTGGGTTTAAGAAGAAAAAAAGAATAAGATAAATTTGAGTTTCACATCTCTTACATCACGGGCTTCACATCCAATTTCAAGAACTCAAGACTTAAGACAAACTAGAAGATTTTTAATTCATTCATTGTCTAATAAAAAAGAATGATATCCGTTCATCACCGCTTGTGCCTCCATCATCATTCATTAACTTCTAACATCACCACCATCACGAGCATCATGGACATCTTCTCTTCAATTTCTTTTTTCTCTTCTTCAGATCTAATGTGATTTGCAAAAAAAAAAGTTATTGTTCACATAAACAATACCGTCGCGATACTCTCCACAATGAACGGTATCTATCAGTCTGGAATTCTATTAGATTGATAGTTGAAAAACTATTTTGCTTATAAATTGTTGAATTAAAGGCTTATTATGGTGATTTAAGAATCAATTTCAAGGTTTTTGGGTGTTTGGACGCATCGATAGGCTTCATTTGATGATTTTCTATTTGAATTTGGTACTTCTACTGAGATCTCTCATTTTCTACTGACTTTGAGGATCTCTCAACTCTTTTTTATTCAGTTTGGGGATCTCTCAAAATCTTCACTTTTACTAAATTTTAGAATATGTAAAACCCAATGTTCTAAATTTCAATCGAAATTTCGGATTTTGCAGCCGCCGACACAAAACTGCAACCCTAAAAACATATTTTGTTCTTGGGGTTGTGTTGCTGAAATTTCAAGTTTTATCTCAAATGTCTGCTCACTAATTCTTCTTTCCTGAACCCGCTACTCGAACCGTTTGATTTAAGGCAGAGAGAAAGAGATGGCATGCCCTAGTTTTGAGCAGCGAGAGATAGCGAGGCTATGACAAACCCTGCTAGCTCCGACGAGGCCCCACAGGAACTTAATGCTAGCTGACACGATGAACTTAATGCTAGCCGACATTACCTAGATCAAACCCATTCGAAGTACTATCATGAACGGAAGGTCGTGTCAGTTTTCATACATAGCCACACGATCACTCTTAACTTGATGAAAGATATCGCCAAGAGACAGCTTCTTAGGCCTTTGAGCTACTAAATTTGTCACCGTATTCCTCTCCTTACATTCTATAAGGGAAAAAAAGACTTGAAGACCATGTTTACTTGTGAGATATGAATAATGCATAGTCCTTTAGAGAAGAATATGGGAAAGAAGGTATAGATTTTCTAGTTCTTAAATAGTAATAGCAATTTACTTTATCTTGACCAAATGTGGTGATAAATTCTTGATTTAAATTTGTATTCATAGGTTACTGATATTGCTGGTTTTAATAGATTTGGGACAATGTGGACTTTGCTCTAAAGCTCTTTTCACCACTAGTGAAAGTTCTTCGACGAGTTGATGGCGATAAGCCATCCGTGGGATTTCTTTATGGTTATTTAGAAAATGCAAAGAAAGAAATCAAAGAAAACCTCAACTCACATGAAAAGAAATATATCTTATATGAAATATCATTGACAAAAGATGGGAAGATAAGTTTAACGGGCCTTTACATAAAGCAAGACACTACTTAAACCCACATACCTTTTACAAGAAGACGAAGACTGAAAAGGCTGGCATGTTATTGGACGGGCTTATTGAGGTCATGCATAAGTTTTATCCAATTCACTAGAATTCTCGATAAGATAATTGAACAATTGGTTGCATCAATACCAAAGAAGCTCTTTTTGAAGAGATGGAGTAAAGAGTGGAGCAAAGAATTCTAATCTCAATTCAGGTATATTGCTAATAAATTGTGTTATGCTTCAATTAGTGTATAACGCTATATTTTAATGGAAAAGTTAGTAAAAGCTTTGTTGCCAACTTCATTTGATAGTTTTCAATTGGTTAGCTAGTTGGTGGATAATGCATGGGACCAATACTGTCCAGTTGAGAAAAATGGCAACAAGAGTCCTGAACTTGACAAACTGGGTGTGAGAAATTGGAGTACTTTCGAGACAGTATAAAAATATGAAAATTTTTGACTAATAGTATTTCTTTTTGAATTCTAAATAGTTGTGCACTTTTTCATTTGTTGAATAGTTCTCTTTTGTAGATTCGCACCCAAAAATGGAATAGACTAAGTCACAAAAAATTGCATAAGTCAATCTTTATCAAGTTCAATGTTAAGCTCAAGAATAAATCAATCTTGACCAATAGGGATCCTTTGGCCACTATTAATGATGAACAAAGGGTCAATGAGTGCTTGATGCCTCAAAAAAAAAAGAATGATGTCCCGCCTTCACTGATGAAGTCTGACCCGAAGAACTATTAACTTGGAAGCAAGATGGAAAAGCCTCAGGGTCTACTACAAAAAGGAAAGATTTCAAGACCAAAGATAGACTTTTAAAAGAAAAACAAAAGGAGGGGAAGCATCGGCATCAATGTCCAAAGAACCGGTAAATGAATGTGAAGAAGACAGAATCATCGTTCGATTCGAAGTCATCACTGGAGGATGAGGCCATGAGGTGGAGCTAAACATTACAATGGATGTGATCGATTTGGAGTCGAAACCAGAGTTTTCGGATGAAGGTTGAGAAGGAGATGCTTGAGTTCATGCTGGAGTTGTTTTTTGTTTGTGTTTGAGAACTATCTGTTTTCTATTTCTGGTTTCTATTTGGAATTTTTGAACTCTTAGGTTGTGGTTGTTTAGCTATTTTGCACTTTTGCTCAGATCTTCATTTGAATGGTCTGTGTTTGAACTATTAAGCAATGCATTGGTTTATGTTTGGTCTTTCTTGGATTATTGCTGTGTTTTTATTTTTGTGGAGAGTATTGTTTCTCATCTTGTTTATTTAGATGGTTTGATCTTTTATATCTATTAGATATTGATTATATGTTCATATTTTGTATATTTGGAGTTTGGCGACGGTTGGTGATCATTTATTCATAGTCGTAGGTTTAATTCAAGTTGTCGAGGTAAGTATACCCTAAACAAGATAGTTTATATATGTATTGCCGTGATATATCATATATGTGATATTTTTGGACATGTACGACATTTAGAACATACTATATGTGATATATATATATATATATATATATATATATATATATATATATATATATATATATATACACACACACACACACACACACACACACACACACACACCATTCGAAATTGGCACCAAAATTTACTAAATTTTCCCGATATCCGCAATCCGACATTTAGTTTTAACTATCCGAAATTGTCCCAAATCCGATATTTAGAACATTGGTAAAACCTCCACTTCTACTAAGTTTGGGTGTCTCGAAACCTCTTCCCTTGAATATGGAAATCTCTAAATCCTAAACCTATCCAAGAATATTAATATTTGACTTTTCATGTAGTCTTCAAGCAAGTGTTTGGTTTGACTCAGATATGACTTGCTTTTGGTTTGCAACTTCAGCATTAAGATCATTTTTTTGTTTAGAAAATTTTTGCCCAGGAAATCCTTTTTAGCCTTTGTAATAAGTTGGGTATGATTTATATCTATGTTGCAGCTTAAGAGAGAGTACTGAAATATGTAACAAATAAAATATTCTTGTAATATGCATTATTCTTCATCCATATAAAAAGAAAAAGGCTACTCCAATTTTGGGTAAGCCATCTATTTCTAAAACCTAACATGACACACAAAGATTCACATTGTAGGATACTCAAAACACAAGAAAGGATGATTACCTTCACTAAAAAATTGTATGGTTTCATACTTTATTGATGTTTTGAAAGGTAGAACTCCTTGATCTTCATTTTGGTTCTCTGTATCACTATTATTTTTCCTTCCAAGCAACACAAACTTGTCCTTTTCCCAGGCACATTCCAGTGTAAGAACTTCTCTACTGAAAGGATAGTACTCTCTGAAAGCCTGCCAAAATCACGTGAAAAATCTTCAATTCTTAATACCTATAGCCGCCTAATCGCAATGTAAATTCATCGATGTGCTCCATCAAGAATTCTTTAACCATAAAGATGATTAGGTGAGACACAAAGATATAGCTTAGATTCAGAAGGTTCATAATAACAGACCTCAATAAATCCCTGGGTCAGTTTTACTGTGTGCTTCTTCTGAGAGAGAGATGAGACTTTGTTGAATACCACAACTAAATCAAGTAAGGTCTGCAAAGAGTAGTTTTAAGAAATCAGATGTTATTATGAAAGACAAAACAAAATGTATTTCATGCTTATCTCAGTTCATCGTACACTGGTGCCAAATAGTTTATGAACAAGAAAATTCAAGTAAGAGCAAGTAAATATTTCTGGAATACACTTCTAAGTCATCAATTATACAAAAGAACTGAGTACAGATTCAGGTGGAATTTTTCATTCTGAAACCTGCTGTTATTGACAAGAGATCACAATTAGATGACTGTGATTACAAATCTGCCAACTGCATACTAAAAATGATCACAATCTAGTAATGATTTCATGAGTCCAATTTATTTGCATTTATCTTCCAAATTAGAAACTTTGTACTCGGTAAGCTGATTCTAGCTGCTTTTCGAACTTCCAGAACTTGGGAAGTTCAAAGGAAGAACTTTTCTTTCCTTGTAAAGAACATGCGGCCCTTTAAGTGGCAGGCAGGATTGCAAGGATACATGCTATCATAATATTTAATCTTGATTTCCCAGTGCAGGGATTGAAATGATGCTATCCAGAAAACTAGATGATGGATAAGTGGAGGTCTGAGACATTATGTGACTGTAGAATAAACAAAGCCGAAGGGTAATTGTACAAGCCATGAAATTGAAGACAAAATTCTATAGGAGTCAGCTATGAGACGACCCAAGCTTTATGGCTCAGAATATTCAGAGTCAATAAAATATTTCTGAAAGAGATTGTTGCTGCAGAAAGGAGAACGCCGAGATGGTTGTAGGCTCTTTTGCAGCGATGTGGCATTTCCCAGTGCAAGGGAAACAGAAATAGGTCCATGGAACAAGATGTAGCCGTTGGTTAGTCTTTAAATGAGAAGAGTAGAAGAATCTTTTAAAAAGTTGACCATTTTTATTATAGTTCAAGTGGCAGTGTTTCGGCCATGCTTGAAAAAACTAGAGATTACCATAGTTTCAAAGGACCGAAAGAGGATATCAATATATAATTAAAGGCCACTTCCAATAATGCCAATCTTTACCAATATAACAGAAAGCATATGTAGTTATATAAATACATATTCACACGCACGCACGCGCATAGACATAAACATGCATGAATGCATAAGCACACATATCTAAAACTATAAACAGGGACACATGTATAAATATGTACCAATACATAGAAAAGGAATAGATTTATGCACACACGTGCATACAAACATACACATAGATGCACACTTGCATACAGGTATATACAAGGATACAACCATACACATGCATGCACACGATATAGACAAACATACATCCTCGCACATACATGTACATGTATACGATCATCCATAAATACAAGATGTAGACCTAAATCCAATATGCATGCCTACCTGTAAAATCATGCAATCAGCATCAAGACACATGGACATACACATGCAGAGAACCACAACATACAACCTAAATTTAAAATGGTACTGGGCACGGATATTGTCATGTGGACAGGCGACAACTCAGATAATTATACCATTGCTGCAGCATATGGCCACTTGTCGCATTCCCACCCAACATTGGCCAGGGACAATCGCTACCTAACGATTCGGCACGCACCGTTCTCTCCTAAAATTCAACACTACTTCTGAAAGATGCTACACATCATATCCTACCCACCAGCGCTTTCCTTGCTTCACAAGGGCTGCAAATCGACTCGTCCTGTCAACTCTGTGGCAACTATGAAACATAGGAACATGTGCTCTGCTAATGCCAACCCGCACTACAAATATGGGACATGGCAGCAGTCGTACTGCAACGACCTTTATTGACTTAACTTAGACTTGGAGGCATCATGTGAAACGAAAACCGACACTACAACAATCAGTCCTACTAGCAACTTCACTGCACGTCTTATGGATCTTGTGGCACTGGCACAATAAACGTCTCTTTCAACAGGAACAACTCTGAGGAACTTTCCTCTAGCACCGTACGTCCATATGTCTCCATTTTAATCAGAGGCACACAACCGCCCAATTTCCGTGTCTCAGAGTAGACTCATGATTACATGTAATTCCGTAGGTTCATACCTACTACTTAATCTGTACTTGAGTTCTACCATCAATAAAATCCAAACAAAAAAGACATGTGTTCATACATAACCACATGAGCACACGTGCAGACATGGACACACACAAAAAGCAAAAAAAAAAAAAGAACCTTGTTACCCTTTTCCTCAAAGTGGTATGATGGATATTAAGAAACTTTTCTCCTCTTTATCCAGAAATAATGTATACATCTCTAATAATATGTATTGACAAGGCATGGTTGGACCGATATTCTGAAATTGACTCAAAGAATAATTTGAATAAATAGAATAGAAAATTAAAAAAGAAAACCCATCAAATTAGAATTTCCAACCTAAAAAGGAAACCTATAAAATTAAAATCTCAATCAAATTAGAATTCTTAGAAAGGAACCCCATCAAATTTAGATTATAAATATAATGAGGATTCCCAAAAGAATATTAGAATCCACCCTTATGCTTTATTCCTATACTATAGCCCTCTAAGGATCTATTGGAAGGTTGGATTGAGATAGGGAGGTTGTAGCTGACTTGCTCTCTAACCTTTTATGATACTGGTTAATAAAGTGCGTAAGGGCGTTTTTGTATTTTTTAATTTATTCCTTATCAATATAAAGAGAGGGAATCCCACATTAGGGTAAGTTGTCTATTCTCTAAAATATAACATGGAATCAAAGCGATCCTTCTTCCATCACCACCTATGCCTCCATCATCATCCATCAATCAATACCATCCCATTATCCTCTATCCATAAACCCTAACCCTAGCACCACGTATCAACATCAACTTCTTCTTCCTTTTCTTTTCTTTTCTTTCTTCATAACTTATGTGATCTAAATCTAGATTTGCCCAAAAAAAATGTTCACATGAACAGTACCGCGGCAGCACTATTCATCATGAACAGTAAACCATGGTTACTGTTCATCATGAACGTGATGCACACTAACCACACATGAACAGTAACCATGGTTTGTTCATCTCCAAAACCATAGCCAGCCGGCCATCTCCTCAACAAAAAATTAGCACCCTTCAAGTTCCAAAACCATAGATGTTTTCATGATCCAAAACCTTAGTCGTTGTCAAAATTGTCGCCTCATCCACTACTTTAGCCATCAACTACTGATGTTGATTCATTAGATGGTGTTGTCGACTACTTATGTTGTTGTCAAGTATCTAAATATCGAATATCGGAATCGTATCGGATGGGGGTTTTTCATATCGAATATTATCGGAGGAGATATCGGGGATACGCGCGCATATCGGGCGTTCATATTGGACACTATATATAATGAAATATTGATAATTAAAAGTTAGTTTAGAGTCATACATATCTACCTAATAAAAATGATGTAATATGCTTGCAGAGACAGTAAAGAACAATGTACATTTGCGCAGTCGTGCAATAAATAAGTTATTTCATATCGGGTGATATATCAGACGATTTATCGGCCAATATCAGGCAATTTATCGGCCGATATTTCAAATATCGGCCGTTTTTTGCTGCAAACGATATGGCGAACGATTTCCCCATATCATATCGGCAGCATGCAAAAAAGGAGATATCGGACGATATCTCGGTCGTATCGGCCGATACTTAAAACAGGGGTGTTGCTTATTTCTACAACTGCCGATTGATTCTGGAATTAATATTATTTATGTTATCTTTATCTACTACTAAGTATTGAGTTTGATGATCTCTCAAAATCTCCACTTTTACTGAGTTTGAGGAGCTCAAAAAAACCTCCTATTCAGATTTTGGGAATCTCTAAAATCCTAATTCTATTCAAAGAGATCAATATGACTTTTGTGCAGTTATTGTTAAAGTGTTTGGTTCGACTTAGATTCTGTTCGCTCCAGTTTGCAGCATTAGTATTGAGATCAGTGATTCAGCACATTAGAAATCAGTACTTGTTTTCCAATAATTTCAAAATTTGTTTGTTTCTCGAATTTTTTTTTTGTAGAAAAACTATGTTTAGGAGATGTTTTACTAGTGTTTGTAACAAATTGGGCATGATTAATATCTATGCTCCGGCTTGAGAGGGAGTATTAGAGAGTGTAAGGGTATTTTTTTATTCTTGTATTTATTCCTCATCTAAAGAGAGGCAACTGCAATCTAGGGTTAAGCCTTTTATTCTCTAAAACCTAACACTGGTCTGCTAGTGGGTTGGACTCACATGGGTGGTTAAAGCTAGAATCAACTGTAGAGGAAAATTTTCCGCCTTACCACATCCTTTTCTCGTTACAGTAATAAAAAATTCAATTAGAAACTAAAAATTATCATCTATTAATTTTGAGAATAATTATGATAATGCTAGAAACTAATAGGTATTAGAGTATAAATTGGACTAAAGAATTTACCTAGTCACTATTGACCTTCAAAATGTTCTTAATAAATATAAAATGCCTGGGAAAAAGAACTTACAAACACCTACTTAGTATTTATACCTCATCCAAGGATGTTTGCCAATTAGATGAGGTCGCTGTCAAGTAGCCATCAGCGTCTGTGTCAACATACGGTGTTGAGATGAAACAGAGCTTATCTTTAATGTATGTATGCTTACTGAAATGGAGAATGTCATGTTTCATCAATAATGGCACTATATATATACAAAAAACCAATTATGCTCATCTGGTAATATTATTGTCTATTTTCTTGTTTATGGATCTCCAATCAGTTATATGTTTGTAATTATTTTGTCAAATATTGGTAGCGAATGTTTCAAAGCTGTATATTCCTAATTATTTCTTCGATTTGTTAAAAAAATGTCAAGAACTTGTATTGCAGATTCTAAATTTTTAACCATGTGCTCCCTGCTCACCCTTCACAGTGCCACTTATGGAAACACCCAGACACGAGGTCCTCTGTGTTCTTTGCATTGATTTTAAAAACACTTGTACATATAAAACCCTTCACATACTCCCCATAAAAGTCAAACCACAAATTCACACAAAAATTCTTTCATGTATAGCATCCTTTGATTTGCAACTTATAGGTATATATATAAATTTAAGAATTATAACTTGATAGGGGTGCCTAACCAAATTTTGCTATTTAATAATTTGTGATTGAATTTTATTACACGTTACTTAGCCAGAAATTCATCGATAATGCATATCTTATATGTCATGATCTTTTTCCACAATCCTAATAAGACTATAGATCTCTTTTATAATCATAATAAGACTGCTAGACGTATGACGGCATGAGTGTGCTAGACACATGTATATAAAATAAAATTGTGAATCTTTGTGGAATAGTTGGGCAACAGAAATATTACACAGGTGTCAAATTCAACTATAAAATTATAATTTTTAAATTTGAACCCCGGATATGGTGGGTTCTTGGCGTTAGTTTCTCTTCATTGTCTTGTTTTCTATTTAAAATTTAAGATAAGTACAAATTTCTTTGAGGTTTGGGTTATTTGATGATAATGATATGGCTTTTAAAAGTGTGATAATGAAACAAATGGTATGTGTGCTGGGCTTTAGGATTGGAGGGATTGTTCAGAAAAATTCTAGGGTTGATTCAAAGGATTGTTAGTGTGGCTTTCAATAATATAATAATGAAATAAATGGTTTGGTGGGTGGTAGGGCATGCATTAGTCCACCCAAAATTCAAATTCAATCTCCTCAAGGGGATTTGCATTTTAGTAGTAGGGATATAGTAAAAGGAAAACAAAACAAAACAAACTAACATTAGTTCTAGAATACTCACTTGTTGAACCAAAACCCGAAGACGTGCAAGCAAGGCCAATATTGTCAATGAAAATCCTGTAAAATGATTTTGCAAGCAAGAAAGATATCTGACTATAGAGAAGGTAAGGATATAACCAGATCTATTTCCAATTATCACTGTTTCTGATAATGAAGCTCATAATTTACTTACAACTGCCTGGCATAATACAAATTCCTTAACGGTTCCCTCCTTCCTTCAATAATAAACACTTGGAAATAAGCTTAGAGGTTAAAGAGATGAAGAGAGGTAAGGATGAAGGAGACAGGAACCAGATCTTTATAATCACAGCCATGTAATGGAATAGAACTTCCAGTTTAATAACAACAAGCTCTAGAAAACATTATAATTACAACAGTAATTGATCAAATTAAGAAAATACAAATTTGAAATATAAGAAAATAAAATTTGAAATCTGATCATAAAACTCAGTAAATAGAATATCAGATAGCTATTGAATGTTAACTAAGGCAGAATACAAAAAAATACTTAACATATAAACCATGGTTTAGAAACTAAGTATCAATATCGGTATCAGCTAATGGTTTTTAGCATCAATATCTAAAAATCTGTGGTCAATCTCAGCAATATCGGCCATGTCAACAATATAAGCCCCATATCAAATATAGGATTAATATCCATCACGTACCAACATGACACAATATTGCTATTCCCGCATTGTCATCGCTTGTGCATGTAGCCCGATTTTGAGTGAATATATATATATATATATATATATATATAATATATATATATATATATATATATATATATATATAGAGAGAGAGAGAGAGAGAGAGAGAAATGTATATCAGCCTGCAGCTGAGAGAACTCTCTCAGCCTGCGGTGACGTGGCTCAATTTTGTCATCCCACTAACTTGCGGCCCGCTTATAAGAAGAAGTTAAATTACCAAATACCCCTTATGAAAAACTACTCTTTCGGTAACTTTCGTTATTGTTTATTATTATTTGCCCAAAAGGTAATTTTTGGAGCGCACGTTGTCAGACTTAGGTTATTGTTTATTATTATTTTTCCCCCTTTTTAATGATTATTTAAAAATTATAAGGGAGTAAAAAGCATATTATTTTTAATAAACTGCGAGCAAGGTCGCAGTCATCTACAGTGCAAACATAATCTACTGCGACCCGGGTCGACACTGCGACCAAGGTCGCAGTCATCTACAGTGCAAACATAATCTACTGCGACCTGGGTCGACACTGCGACCAAGGTCGCAGTCATCTACAGTGCAAACACAAACAACTGCGACCCTGGTCGACACTGCGACCAAGTCGCATAAGACTACAGTGCGAACACAAACTTTTACAGCGACTCTGGTCGACACTGTGACCAAGGTCGCAGTCATCTACAGTGCAAACATAAACAAATGCGACCAGGGTAGACACGGCGACGAAGGTCGCATAAGACTACAGTGCAAAAATAAACAACTGCGACCCAGGAATGATGAAACAAATAACGTCAAATACAGTGCGACCATGGTCGCAAAACACTAGATAAATATTGAAACAACTACGACCCCACGTCGTCAGTATGTAAAAAAAAAAAGGAAGTTTCATATACTGCGATCATCAAAATGATCGGGTAAAATTTTAGAGCTGAAATTTTTTTTGAAAGGCAACTTTTTTACATAAGGTAAAAAGATGTGACAGAGGGTATTTTCGGAAGATACATTGTTGAGGTGACTGACATTAAATTGGGCGAGATTTTTCATCTTTTTGTCCGCCAAAATTTATGACAGGTATGTGGCTATGATGTTGCCACGTCCTGCCGGCTGAGGTACAGTAACCCCATATATATATATATATATATATATATATATATATATATATATATATATATATATATATATATATATATCAAAATCGGACAATATTTGAAGCCATGACATAAACCCTAATCTTGATACCGTTCCCCCATTTCCCTCCCTGTTTCTCATTGAACAAGGTTTGCTAATAAATTTTGCCAGAAAGAATAAAATGAAATGGTTTTGGTACAAGAAATATCCTAAATTAAAGTAAATTGTGTGTAAACATTTTTTTTGTTACAAGCATAACTTTTCCCCCTCTATTATTGATGCCCAAGGGCTATGCTTACAGACATAAACAGTTAAGATTTCAATACTCAAACATAAAACTGACAGAACAAAACAGAGAAGATTACAAGCTGCTCCCCCTTGGGACACTACCACGCATCAAGCCAAAGTCAGTGAACAGTTGAAACCCAAGCATAACTATAGCAATATTCCCTTTCCCACAAAATAAATAAACCCGAATTTTGACTAGGATGACAATTGACAGGGATACCCTGAGGAAACTGCCAAACAACTGGAGGATTACCCTAAAGCATGTGGCAAGTAGACTAAGGAGTTAATGGCCTTGAAACCATCCGCCACCCTGAAACACACATGAGGAACTGCTTTTACAGACCTTAGGAACTGCTTTTACAAACCTTGAACCAGGCCTTGGAAATATAGAGAACTTGCTTCCTCAAGGAGAAACTGTGCCTCTGATTGACGCAGTGAGGTTCATCTACGGAAATGGTAACTCGGCTATGTTGAACACAAGAATATTGGATTGATGCACCTCTGTTGGAGCTCGGGTATAGGGTCCGCTCAGTTAGTGAAGAACTCATGGCTACTAGAAGTACTTCGGAGAACTCTCGGAGCTCTCTATCTCTACTAAGAAAAACTTTGTGGAGTCCTTCATGGAACATGATTTTGATATAATTGGCCTTCTAATACCAATTGTTACTACAATAGGCGCTCTGATACCAATTGTGTCGTGTGTAGTAGAATCTTGACAATATTTAATATTTGAAAAAAAAACTATTGTAGAGCAAACTAGCAATACTAATACAAAAGAGTAGAATCGATAACACGAGGATTTAACGTGGTTCGATCCAAACTTGACCTACGAAGAGAGAACTTGAGAGAGTTTTATTAATAAACTTGATACAAGAGATCTAATCTTCTCTTTGATTCCCACAAAAGTATTCACCTTCCCCTTATATCTCACAAGATTACAAGAGTACATCTCTCTATGCATTGTCTCTTTCCTCTCTCTTCTGGCTTCCTCTGATCTTCTTCAAGATACAATTTACTAGGTTACAACATATATTTATAGAGTTTTACAATACAAACTTTATTCTAACTCTGAGATGATCTTGGTCGTCGGATACTTGAAGAACTTGATCAATCTTTGTAGGAGTTGATTTTCTTGATAAAAAATTATAGACCCTTCAAACTTTAGAAACAAATCCTCATTGAATAAAAATTGAGTTTTATTTGGAGCCCACTAGAAAAAAACTTGAAACCGCCTAAAAAATGAAACCTGAATCCGACGCAATCGAAAGGCTCGAGCGCCTATCGACACCAATGCCAGTCTATCGACAGGCCTGTCGACAGACTGAGCACACACTCTTCTCTGTTTCTTGTTGTCGACAAGGCATGTCGATAGCGCCATGTTTACAGTCGACAGCCCTGTCAAATACCACACTTTTTGCTTGATCTGCATCTTTTCCAAGTCTTCTTTCTTCTCCACCTTCAATTGGATCTTCTTGAGCATCATCTCCTACTTGAAAACAAAGCAAATTTCCACCAATCTCCACATTGACTTGCTTTTCAAATCTTCAGCAAAACACCTTGAAAATTTTGAAATTATACCTTAATTCTTTCTTTGATTGTAACCGTACCTGAAGCCTTTAACTCTTGCCCCCTCTCCCCGAGGCCTTTGGCTGATTCACTGTCATGCTTTGGACCATCTCGGGCCTGCCCGAATGCACCCTTTCACTTTTCTGCAACACTTTAACTCAGTTCACGTCCCCTCGCAGTCTTCCTTAAAGCCCCACCTTGTTATGAGCTCCTTTCCAAGCTTGTCATTGAAACTCAACCTAGAACTGAGTTTCTTTTTTCAGCTTGTTTATTCCTTCACACTTCTCTCCTTCTAGGGTTTCCTTGTCTCTTTGGTTAACCTGACGACACTTTGTTGCACACTTGGATCTGGTATCCTTCTTCTCGAGCACCCCTATAGATATTAGATTGTACCGTGCCTTCGGGGCATACCGGATCGCCTTCAGAGCACACATCATCCCATCTTTGCATGTAACATTATCTGTCCCAATGTCGATGACCACGCAAGCTAAGTCATCCATCATTTTGACAGTCTGTTCCTCCTTTGCAGCCAAAAAGTTGGACATCTCCTTATAGGAACATACATGAACCATAATACCAGAATCAAATATCCAGCCTTTACCTTTAGAAGTGTTGTCTTCGTAGGAAGTTATTAATACATTGGTGTCCATAACACTCATTGTTACGTCTGCCTCCGCAGTTTGCCCCCTTTTCTTCACCACTTTTACCGATGCTTGCAGTCATTCTTTCAATAACATTTCATGTGACAAAGTGACACGCCTTTAACGAATTCGGACCTTTCTTTCCTTCTCTTCCTTTCCTTCCCGTGGCCACCAAACCTGAACTTTCCTGCTCCTTTTGATTTGACATTTTTCCTGATCTCGTTGGATAAGAGAGTTGTTGTGACCTTCTCCGAGATGAGAGTTTCCTTACCATTGAGCATGGTGGTTACAATATGATCGTGTGGCTGTAAAAACAGACTGAGAAGTATTAACGTCTTGTACTCATCATCGATCTTAACATCAACAGTCAGTAGCTTGTTGATGACCTTGTTAAAAAAGTTTAGATGCTCCAACACCATTGTCCCTTTCTTCATGCGTAGCCTATGTACAAGTCTTGAGAAACAGCTTGTTGGATAGGCTCTTTGTTATATACGTCTCTAATCTTGACCACAATCACGAAGCCATTTATTCATCCATCACGTTGTATATGACATCGTCTATAAGACAGTTGGATCGTGCTTGCCGCCTTAGATCCATTTCCCATTTCTTATTTGACGTACCTACAGATTTTGCCGACTTTCCTTACAAGGAAGATCTTGTTGCACCAACGCCTTCAAACTCTTTTGCCATAAACCGAAGTTTCCTTTGCCATTAAACTTCTCGACCGCGAACTTTGTTGCAGAACTTTCAATCTTCTACATATCGCCCTTTTTTACAACCTTTAGTTTTGATGACAATTGTTGATGTAATTGACGCTCTGATACCAATTGTTGCTACAATAAGCGCTCTAATACCAATTGTTGGGCGCAGCGGAATCTTAACAATATGTAATACTTTTAAAAGAAAAATTATTGTAGAGCAAACTAACAATACCAAGACAAAAGAATAGAAATAATAACACGAGGATTTAACGTAGTTCGGTCCAAACTTGACCTACGTGCACGGGGAGAGAACTTGAGAGAGTTTTATTAACAAACTTGGTACAAGAGATCTAATATTCCCCTTGATTCCCACAAGAATATTCATCTTCCCCTTGAATCCCACAAGATTATAAGAGTAAACCTTCTCTCTATGCATCATCACCTTCCTTTCTCTTTCTTGACTTCCTCTAATCTTCTTCAAGATACAATATACTAGGTTACAATCTATATTTATGGAGTTTTACAATACAAATCTTATTCAAACTCTGATATGATCTTGGTTGTCGGCTGCTTGAAGAACTTGATCAATTCTTATACGATTTGATTTTCTTGATCAAGAAGAATTCAAGACCCTTCAAACTTTAGAAATAAATCCTCATTGAATAGAAATTAAGCTTTATTCGGAGTCCACCAGAAAAGAAACTTGAAACCACCTCAAAAATGAAACCTGAATCTAATTGTAACGCCCCAATTCCACGAATACGGGGACGTCACTGCGACGTATATACGTAGGTCAGAAAGTGCCCCACACGTATATACGCTAAGCAAATAAGTACAACAAGAATCAGAGTACACGACAAAGCGTGGTATCCATACATATGCCAACTAAAAAGTACACATACAAAGTCATCACAGTATGATAAACATATACACATCACATGTGTCTTTTATCACAACCCAGTCCAAAAGTAAAATATACAATAAAGACACAAAATGCTCACGAGTAGGATGAAGATCCCGTGAGTCAAAAGAGATGTCTGGCACGGAGGAACTGGAGCTAAACGGCCTGCTCACTAAGGAAAGCTCGATCTACTGTGGACGACTCCACTTCGATCCAAGCTTCTAAACCTGAACATACAAATCCAAGGGAGTCAGGACCTCCCAATAATGAACAGGCTACAGCCAAATGGCAAGATACAAGAATAGGAAGGTTAGAATACAAGTATAATGAGTAGGAACAAGAATATCATAAAACAGGAAATCCAGGATAAAACTGATTATAAGCAAGATTGATTGTATACGCTTAAGTCACGGTCCCATGAGACTAATACATCGAAGGAATAATCCAAACAAGGAAACCCTCATCTATATACCGTTATCTCATGCCACAGAAATCCAAGCGTATAGAATCAGAGTTGCAAATCATATGAAAGTCAAACAGGAATATATAACAAGAATACTAAGAATCATAACTGGAAATATAACTGGAATAACGGAAATCATAATAAGCGTCACAACTGGAAACATAATCTAGAATCATGATTGGAATCATAACAAGAAACATGAATCATAACCGGAATATCAAGAATCATAACAAGACCCATAACGGGTATCACTTATTATTATTACTCGTCTAACCCATATATCTAGGTATGTGTCTCGGTATATATCCCAACTCACATACATCCATATATAAGCTATCCGAGGATTGTTACCGGAAGCCGATGGAGAACTGATAACTCTTCTTATAGTAGTTTCCATACACCTGGAACCAGTTTGGAGGCCCAAAGTCCCCCTCACACGAATCTTCTGTGGGCCCAAAGTCCCACTCACACGAGACGTCAATATTTTATTCCATTACTATAAGCAAGGTATCATTCCGGCATCCATCACTTCCTCCCATTCCCCGTACAAGTTGTAGCTTATTACATAATTATCAAATTACGGGAATAACTGGACATAACAAGAATAGCCCAACAGATTCAAGAGGTGGCCCCCACAGATTCAAGAGGTGGCCCCCACCGTGTGGTGTGGCACTTTGTTCCATGTGGCACTTTGTTCTGAGGGATGGATTCTAGAGGTGGCCCCCACCGTGTGGTGTGGCACTTAGTTCCATTCAGAATAACAAGACAGGATTCCCGTAAACAAGATAATCATAAAGTCAAGTATATCATGCTGGGTGTAAAGTGATAGCATGACAGGATGATGATATTTAACAAACAACCAAACATAACAAGAGATTAATAATAGTCCGGGTCAGTCATGACATAACAAGAGGGTCTTACTAACTGATAACATGTTAAGTGGTCAGATGATAACACATCAGATATCAAGTGATATACATGTGTTAAATGGAAGCATGTAACTGACAAGTCTGAAGTAATGACATGGCAAGTGGAAACATAGAAGAAACTCAGAGTTCAACGACCACGAAGGGTCTGCCACGCATGGTATACGATAAAGGAGTAAGAATATCACAGGCATGGTGCAAGTGTAAGAATGAAACAAGCAGTTGCATGGCAATACATAAACATAGAAATATGAAGTGACTAGAGGTGATATACATCAAATAAAGAGTCATGAAGTACAAGATACAAATACATGAACCAAGTATAAGATCTAAAGTTAAGAAGGTAAACAACTATAACAGACAGCTAAGATTAGTCGACTAGGGTCAAGGGAGTAGTCGACTAATAGAGGGGTTAGTCGACTAACAGTCTGGTATAGTCGACTAAAACTGTGCACCAGAGAGTTGGGTTTCTGATTCAGGAAAAGTTAGTCGACTAGGGTCATAGGGGTAGTCGACTAACAGACATGACAAGTCGACTGATAGTTAGGCTAAGTCGACTAATACTGTGATACAGAGAGTTAAGGTTTTGGTTCAGGAAAAGTTAGTCGACTAGGGTCAAGAGTGTAGTCGACTAAGGTTCTCTAGTCGACTGGTAAATTGGTCTAGTCGACTAAAACTGTGTTTCTAGAAAAAGCTACGTTTCAATAACAGATGGGTTAGTCGACTAGGCCCTAGGTCAAGTCGACTAATCGTGGTCAAAAACAGCGTACAGAACAGAATCTGGTGGTTGGGTTTGATGGTCTAAAAATATGATTTTGATGACATATCTACACAAGATATGAAGAGACAAGTATACTAAGAATGAAACAAGTCTTGGTGAGTAAAAATACTCACTTAGATCGGTTTAATCGAAGCTCCACGAGTTCGAAGAGATCGAGGTCGACAATACGATCCACGGCGATATCTCCGACGAAGAAAACTACGATCCAATCCAAAAGAAGGAGTTGAGGTTGAAGATGAAGACCTTGATGTTGTGGAGTTGGTGGTTGTGGTGATGGAGATGAAGAGGAATTTGGTGGAGGTTAGGGTTTTGGCTCTTGGTGAAGAGAAGTGAAAGAAAGGGGATGAAATGAAAAGGAAATGTATATATGGGATTTGGATTTTGTAAAGGAGTTGAAATTAAAGTAGATGAGAGGGGGGTTTTTGCAAAGTGGAGGAGGGATGAGTGTCCCTCTCTTGGCCACTTGGCCGGCCATGGGAGAGAGAGAGAGAAAAAGGCATTAATGGTGGAGGTTGGTGGAAGTGAGTGGAGAGGAAAATTGAAATTTTGAAAAATTGGGAAATTGGAATTCTTTTGGCTTGTGGAGGAAGGAAAGAAATAAGGAGAAAGGAAAAAGGAAAAGAAATTTATAAAGAGAAGATTTTCTCTTGGACTTGGAAAATAAAAAAAATAAAATATTGAAAAGACAAGTTCCCGGGTTTAAGCCGAGTATACGGAAAACATTTCGGAAAATACCGAAATCGTCCGAAATTCAAGTATCTCGGAACGACTCGCAAATTTTACCAAAAATCAATAATAATATATGAAGACTCATAGTGAAATCCGTTTTAAGAAATACTTTATAGTTTTAAAACTAAAAATCCCGGAATCAGTTACCTACCGACTCCGATGGAATTTTCATAAAATCATAAAATCCTCAGAAAAAGAATGTAGGTAGAAAATATGATTCTAAGGAATAAAGCCTAAAGGACCATCATGAAATTCCAAACTGTTTGAGAATTAAAAATTCAGGAATCGGTCAGCGGCACTGGCCGACACCGGTTTTGAAGAAATTCAATTTAATTCAAGAAAAATCTAGAAAATCATGGAAAATCTAATATATTGGAAAATAATATTTGAAACTGAAATCGGTCAAATCTACACATCAGAAAGACTAAATCGAATAATATACTATGATCGGGCCTTCGGTTCAGACTAGGGCTGACTCCGAGTCCACGAATCCAAATCCAAAATAAAACAATCATATAAGGAATTCATAATACAGAATAAATGCAGGAAACAAATCGAAAAAATACGATCGAAAATCTGAATACGCAACTAAGTACGTATTCCGGGAACGGGGTATTACAATCCACCCACCTTACAAAATTGCGTCCTCGCAATTTCATTAAGGGGCAAATTGAACACAAAGGGGACAAGAGTGAAATCAAAGGCTTCGAAAAAAACCAAAACAGGGTTAAGATAAACACAGGAAGGACTAGGATGAACAATGAGAGAATGATAATGGAAATATTTAGAAAGATAGTCAACTCAAATACAAGATCTGGGGTAATAGTTACCATGATATCCTCAAGGTTCCTGCTCCAGGTACTGAGCTTCGTACTCTGCTGCTGCTTCATCTGATACTTCTGCCTCCATATTGTGAACTTGGCCTCTGCCATAATCTACTCTGGGTCTTGCTCCTCTCTGTGGATCATACCGCTGGGGTGGAAATGGAGCTCTCCGGTCCACTGGTTCTGGATTCCTTCTCAATGGCGGTGCTGGAAGTGCTGGGGCTGGAAGTGCTGGAGCTGGAAGTGTTGGTCTGACTGGTGCCATGTTCCCTACCCTTCTGAACGGGCAATCCCTTAGCGCATGTCTATCTGTTCCACATGCCAAACAAAGTCCATTGGCCTTTCGACAATCTCTCTTATAATGCCCGGGTCTGTGACAGAAATTGCATATTATCTGAGACAGAGGAGGTTGGAATGGTCTCTTGATCATTGGGCCTTGGGTTGCCTTATCTGCATCTTCCTCATCCATCAACTCAAAAGGCCTCTTCTTGGCCTGGTTCCTCATCTGGTTCGCTTTCTTCTTCTCCAGTCCACGCTCCACTTCTCGAGCTATGGTGAGAACTTCTGAATAGGTCTTCAGCTGCTGGGGCATTAAGAAAACTTGTATATCCATCTGCAAGCCCTGCTGGAATCTGTTTGCCCGCTTCTCCTCATCCGTCACCATATACGGAGCAAAGCGGCTAAGTCGGAGAAATTCCGCGGCATACTCATCCACGGACCGATCCCGTTGCTGAAGTCTGATGAACTGTTCCTCCATGTCTTTCTGAGCTGTGACAGGGAAGAATCTGCTATAGAAGCTCTTGGAGAATGTGTCCCAAGTGACAGGCTTCTCCAATCTTGCCTCCTCAGCTAGCCACCAAGTTCTGGCTACATCTTTCAATTGAATCTTGGCGACTTCCACTTGATTTTCCTTTGGAACTCGGGCTGCATTCAACAAGTCTGAGGTGTCTGTCAGCCATTGCTCAGCATCCAGGGGTTTCTCTCCACCCGTGAATGTGGCTGGTTGCAACCGTCTGAAGTCTGATATGTTCCCTGGCCTTTGTCCTTTGGGAGCTGCTAACTCTTGCCGGAGGAGCTCTGTCTGCTGCTGCTGGTTCTCCATCATCGTCTGAATGATCCTCAGAATGTCAACATTCTCCCCCGCGGTTCCATTCGATGCTTGCCCAGAGTGATTACGGCCCGATCTTCTATCCATACTTAGACGGTGAAAGATGACTGGAAGAGCTGGAAAAATGGAAGGATTTCAGGACATAATGGATACATTGAAGGAATCAAGAAGGACTCAAGAAAGAATAAAGAACGACTAGATAACTTTGTACATTTTAGTTGGCAATAGCAAATTACTAAAATTTGCTGCTTGATTGTACTATAGGTGGGAGAGCCTAAGCTCTGATACCAACCTGTAACGCCCCAATTCCACGAATACGGGGACGTCACTGCGACGTATATACGTAGGTCAGAAAGTGCCCCACACGTATATACGCTAAGCAAATAAGTACAACAAGAATCAGAGTACACGACAAAGCGTGGTATCCATACATATGCCAACTAAAAAGTACACATACAAAGTCATCACAGTATGATAAACATATACACATCACATGTGTCTTTTATCACAACCCAGTCCAAAAGTAAAATATACAATAAAGACACAAAATGCTCACGAGTAGGATGAAGATCCCGTGAGTCAAAAGAGATGTCTGGCACGGAGGAACTGGAGCTAAACGGCCTGCTCACTAAGGAAAGCTCGATCTACTGTGGACGACTCCACTTCGATCCAAGCTTCTAAACCTGAACATACAAATCCAAGGAGTCAGGACCTCCCAATAATGAACAGGCTACAGCCAAATGGCAAGATACAAGAATAGGAAGGTTAGAATACAAGTATAATGAGTAGGAACAAGAATATCATAAAACAGGAAATCCAGGATAAAACTGATTATAAGCAAGATTGATTGTATACGCTTAAGTCACGGTCCCATGAGACTAATACATCGAAGGAATAATCCAAACAAGGAAACCCTCATCTATATACCGTTATCTCATGCCACAGAAATCCAAGCGTATAGAATCAGAGTTGCAAATCATATGAAAGTCAAACAGGAATATATAACAAGAATACTAAGAATCATAACTGGAAATATAACTGGAATAACGGAAATCATAATAAGCGTCACAACTGGAAACATAATCTAGAATCATGATTGGAATCATAACAAGAAACATGAATCATAACCGGAATATCAAGAATCATAACAAGACCCATAACGGGTATCACTTATTATTATTACTCGTCTAACCCATATATCTAGGTATGTGTCTCGGTATATATCCCAACTCACATACATCCATATATAAGCTATCCGAGGATTGTTACCGGAAGCCGATGGAGAACTGATAACTCTTCTTATAGTAGTTTCCATACACCTGGAACCAGTTTGGAGGCCCAAAGTCCCCCTCACACGAATCTTCTGTGGGCCCAAAGTCCCACTCACACGAGACGTCAATATTTTATTCCATTACTATAAGCAAGGTATCATTCCGGCATCCATCACTTCCTCCCATTCCCCGTACAAGTTGTAGCTTATTACATAATTATCAAATTACGGGAATAACTGGACATAACAAGAATAGCCCAACAGATTCAAGAGGTGGCCCCCACAGATTCAAGAGGTGGCCCCCACCGTGTGGTGTGGCACTTTGTTCCATGTGGCACTTTGTTCTGAGGGATGGATTCTAGAGGTGGCCCCCACCGTGTGGTGTGGCACTTAGTTCCATTCAGAATAACAAGACAGGATTCCCGTAAACAAGATAATCATAAAGTCAAGTATATCATGCTGGGTGTAAAGTGATAGCATGACAGGATGATGATATTTAACAAACAACCAAACATAACAAGAGATTAATAATAGTCCGGGTCAGTCATGACATAACAAGAGGGTCTTACTAACTGATAACATGTTAAGTGGTCAGATGATAACACATCAGATATCAAGTGATATACATGTGTTAAATGGAAGCATGTAACTGACAAGTCTGAAGTAATGACATGGCAAGTGGAAACATAGAAGAAACTCAGAGTTCAACGACCACGAAGGGTCTGCCACGCATGGTATACGATAAAGGAGTAAGAATATCACAGGCATGGTGCAAGTGTAAGAATGAAACAAGCAGTTGCATGGCAATACATAAACATAGAAATATGAAGTGACTAGAGGTGATATACATCAAATAAAGAGTCATGAAGTACAAAATACAAATACATGAACCAAGTATAAGATCTAAAGTTAAGAAGGTAAACAACTATAACAGACAGCTAAGATTAGTCGACTAGGGTCAAGGGAGTAGTCGACTAATAGAGGGGTTAGTCGACTAACAGTCTGGTATAGTCGACTAAAACTGTGCACCAGAGAGTTGGGTTTCTGATTCAGGAAAAGTTAGTCGACTAGGGTCATAGGGGTAGTCGACTAACAGACATGACAAGTCGACTGATAGTTAGGCTAAGTCGACTAATACTGTGATACAGAGAGTTAAGGTTTTGGTTCAGGAAAAGTTAGTCGACTAGGGTCAAGAGTGTAGTCGACTAAGGTTCTCTAGTCGACTGGTAAATTGGTCTAGTCGACTAAAACTGTGTTTCTAGAAAAAGCTACGTTTCAATAACAGATGGGTTAGTCGACTAGGCCCTAGGTCAAGTCGACTAATCGTGGTCAAAAACAGCGTACAGAACAGAATCTGGTGGTTGGGTTTGATGGTCTAAAAATATGATTTTGATGACATATCTACACAAGATATGAAGAGACAAGTATACTAAGAATGAAACAAGTCTTGGTGAGTAAAAATACTGACTTAGATCGGTTTAATCGAAGCTCCACGAGTTCGAAGAGATCGAGGTCGACAATACGATCCACGGCGATATCTCCGACGAAGAAAACTACGATCCAATCCAAAAGAAGGAGTTGAGGTTGAAGATGAAGACCTTGATGTTGTGGAGTTGGTGGTTGTGGTGATGGAGATGAAGAGGAATTTGGTGGAGTTAGGGTTTTGGCTCTTGGTGAAGAGAAGTGAAAGAAAGGGGATGAAATGAAAAGGAAATGTATATATGGGATTTGGATTTTGTAAAGGAGTTGAAATTAAAGTAGATGAGAGGGGGGTTTTTGCAAAGTGGAGGAGGGGGATGAGTGTCCCTCTCTGGCCACTTGGCCGGCCATGGGAGAGAGAGAGAAAAAGGCATTAATGGTGGAGGTTGGTGGAAGTGAGTGGAGAGGAAAAATTGAAATTTTGGAAAAATGGGAAATTGGAATTCTTTTGGCTTGTGGAGGAAGGAAAGAAATAAGGAGAAAGGAAAAAGGAAAAGAAATTTATAAAGAGAAGATTTTCTCTTGGACTTGGAAAATAAAAAAAAATAAAAATATTGAAAAGACAAGTTCCCGGGTTTAAGCCGAGTATACGGAAAACATTTCGGAAAATACCGAAATCGTCCGAAATTCAAGTATCTCGGAACGACTCGCAAATTTTACCAAAAATCAATAATAATATATGAAGACTCATAGTGAAATCCGTTTTAAGAAATACTTTATAGTTTTAAAACTAAAAATCCCGGAATCAGTTACCTACCGACTCCGATGGAATTTTCATAAAATCATAAAATCCTCAGAAAAAGAATGTAGGTAGAAAATATGATTCTAAGGAATAAAGCCTAAAGGACCATCATGAAATTCCAAACTGTTTGAGAATTAAAAATCCAGAATCGGTCAGCGGCACTGGCCGACACCGGTTTTGAAGAAATTCAATTTAATTCAAGAAAAATCTAGAAAATCATGGAAAATCTAATATATTGGAAAATAATATTTGAAACTGAAATCGGTCAAATCTACACATCAGAAAGACTAAATCGAATAATATACTATGATCGGGCCTTCGGTTCAGACTAGGGCTGACTCCGAGTCCACGAATCCAAATCCAAAATAAAACAATCATATAAGGAATTCATAATACAGAATAAATGCAGGAAACAAATCGAAAAAATACGATCGAAAATCTGAATACGCAACTAAGTACGTATTCCGGGAACGGGGTATTACACTAATTCTGAGTCTTAGGCAGTCGACAAGCCCGAGCGCCTGTCGACTGCGTGCCAGTCTGTTGACAGGCGACATGCATGTCAAAGACTGAGCACACACTCTTCTTTGTATCTTGATGTCGACAACTGTCAACAGCGCCTTGTTTGCAGTCGATAGCCATGTCGACTGCTACACTTTTTACTTGATCTGTTTCTTTTCCCAAGTCTTCTTTCTTCTCCAACTTCAATTGGATCTTCTTGACCATCATCTCCTACTTGAAAACAAGGCAAATTTCCAACACGTGGATCTGCTCTTATCTGGCCCTCTTTCAGTGACTTGAGAATGGATGAAACATATGAAGGAGATCATGAAAGTACCAATTCCTTGAACACATAATCAGTGAGAGGCCATCCAGTATTTAGGCGAGGTACATCCAATTTGTATACAGAAAAAGCAATTCTGGATGCTTACAATAAAAGAAAGATGTAGCAGACAATGGATATCTGAATTTTAAAGGCACTTAGAGAGGCTAGCGGCTGTCAATTGAGAAAAGAAAACAATAAAATTCTTAAACTCTCAAGCAGATACTCTCGTGTTAAAATCGAATCCTAGAGTTAAAATACTTAATCAAAATATACTATTAGATGAAACAAAGAATGGCAGTGACGGTGAATCCCTAACGGCGAGGAATGATGAATGATCTCAAGAGGAATAGTTATTAGATGAAAAGGAGAATGGCAGCAATTGTGGGATCTCTGACACGGAGGAAGGCAGACACTCACGCGCGAGCAGAGTAAATAACGCGCAAGCGCGCGCGCGCGCACACGCTCTTACATGAATTGCTCTAGTTTGCAATCTTATAATGTAAGCAGACTGCAAACCAAAATAATGGTTGAAGCACTACTCCTAAAGCAAATCCATCGCACATGTACTCGCTCATGCATGCCAGAGAGTGAGATGGCTCATTCAGGAAAACTCCTTCCCATTTAAATCGACTCACATTCGGAGTTCCAAAAGAATGAAAACAAAACAATATTTTGGCTGGCCAAAACTGTCAAGCTGCTTAGATCTAATGCCTATTATGTTTCAAATCCAAGAAAAATCGATTTTCAGGGTTTCTAAGTGTTCATATCATGATCAAAGCATTGGGTCAACTTATATACGTCAAACGATATATCTAAACAACTTGCTAACTTTTAGTCACATATTTCATAGTTCTTGATGCATAAACCAAATGGGAGAAAAATCAAAATCTTTTGATTTTTGGATTATATGCACTTTAGGTGTTCTAGATCAACTTGACAGCAGTGGATTTGCATTAAATGTGAAAAACGACTTGCTTGCAATTCTCTTTCCACATTTGGGGGCAAATCCTCATGCAAAACTTACGCTTGACCATCTTAAGCAGAACCACTCTATTCATATCAAACAACAAGCTTGCAATCTCCTCGGAATCAAACACTGTTGATATCAATTTTACAACATGCAATGCCCCTCCCTCCATCTCGGACTCAATGATAAATCCTCTCCGTGGAAAATTATTCTTGGCCATCCAAGTTGGATCACAGTATTTATTTGACCTACAAGTTGCAATCCCTTCCACTTGGTCTTGAAGATTCCATGCAGAACTTATGATTGGCCATTTAAATCTGCACACATTTGATACTGATCAACTTGTAATAAGCCCTAAAAGAATTGAAATGAACTTTAAGTCTTTTCATGTGTATCTGAACTAAAAAAGTGGGAAGTTTTAAATAGCAAAATATGTTTCTTACTAATCCCATGGAGTCATCCGGAATTCTATTCATATATGTTATTAGCTGCCTAGAGAGATAGAATGTAGGCAACACTGTAGATTTACGGTCGACATGCCCCACTAGGAAGACATAGATCCATACTAGGATTAATGAGCTGTGCACTTGAAGACATAGATTGAAGTGTAAAAGTGAATCTGGAAAATCCAAAACTTGTTGCCAATCCAGATGACCCCTCAATTTTATTATTATACATTTGAGTATTTGCAAAAAACTGAAACAGTTATATAATCAGATCGCATGTAAAGGATACATTGCGGCCTTCAAGATAGGTTCAGCCATCTGCAAAAAGGAAACAAAATCAGAAACCTGGCAGTCAGTGTTGCAAAAAGAATGGTAAGATAGTAAGTACAGCTCGATATGGCAATACGTCATCATTGAAAACCTTGCAGTACTTTGTTGATCAAAAAGACTGGACAAAAGACTCATACAGGTGAAAGCTGAGAAATATCCTTTTGGTTATCCACAGATGTACAGGCACCAAATGTATTTGAATAATAAGAACTTTGAAAGCAAATAAATTCTCCAGATAATGACATAATAATAACAATCAACTTAAATAGAACAGAGGAAGTTGAAGAGTGGAACTATAATTATTCTATGATGCATGTTAAAGCACATTGGACAACTTTTTCACAAATGTTAGGCACTGGCCCAAGGCAAGTTGAATTTCTACTTGGTTCAGGGTAGAACTGGATAATTCTTTTATTTTCTTTTTCTTGTGTGTTTGTGTGTGCGCATGTGAAGTTAGGCACTATCCCAAGTTCAAGTTAGTCACTATCCCATAGTTATTCTATAATGATCATGTTTAAGCATATTGAACAAGTTTTTCGCAACAGTTAGCAACTAGCCCAAGGGCAAGTCGAATTTCTACTAGAACTGGATAATTCTTTTTTTCCCCTTTTGTGTGTGTGTGTGTGTGTTTGTGGGTGGGGGTGGGTGTGGGTGTGTGAAGTTAGGCATTATCCCAAGAAGTTGAATTTTTACTTGTTCAGGTATAACTGGATAGTTTGTGTGTGTTTGGTTGTGTGCACGGTGTAGGGTCAGTTTGGTTGTAGTAATTGGCCGTAATTCGTAAGTCGTAATTGGTAAAGTCTTTTACAGTTATAAATGAGTTACATGTATGTAAGTTCTACGGTATTTAGTTGGTAATATAAAGTTGCAAGTGGGAAAGTGTATTGTGTGTTACAGTGTTTGGTTGTCGTAACGTGTAAATTGTAAGTGGAAAAGTTAACTACAAAATTAACTATTTGGTGATTTAAAAATTTTTGATATTGCAAATAAATACTAAAAATGCTAAATATTAAAAAAATTAATATTAACATAAAAAAATAATACAAATTTGTATGACCACAAAATTAACTGTAAGTGGGCTGTAAGTGAGTGGTAATTGGGTTGCAAGTGAGTAGTAATTAGGTTGCGTAAATCTTTTACGAATTACGGTCCAAACAAACACCGCAGTTGTAATTGAATTGTAAGTCATTTACGAATTACGGCCTTTTACGGCTTTTACGTCCACACAAACAGCCCCATATAGTAATGTTTTACATTTCCTGGTGGGAAAAAATGCCAGAAACAACCACAATAGTCCAATGCAATGCAGGGGTTGTTTCCACACAGCCAAAGCAGCATTATAAAACTGGATAATTTGTGTGTATTTGTGTGTGCGCGCAAATATAGTAATGTTTTACACTTCCTGGTGGAAAAAATGTCTGCAACAACCACAATAGTCCAATGCAAGGCAGGGGTTTGTTTCCGCACAACCAAAGGACCACTAGAAACCCAACTCAGGAGTGCTGAACCCACATCAAGTCAAGGAAGACCCACCTTGTCATGCCCCAGACCGACTTAGGGCGTTAGGGCCAGTGAAATGAAAATCATCCACAATTCCCCTCAACAGGAGAACTTTAAAGCCCAAACTTGTACTTGCTCAAGATATAGACATTTTATCTCAAACAATTTACAGGGCATAACCGACAAGTCCATGTAAAGGTGCATCCATAAGTTTTACAGACGTCCAAAATATCCCTACATCCATCACTGTATCTTACTCAAAACCCAACTTTGATAGTTTGAAATCCAAAAGAAGATGATGATGCTGATAATAATAATAACAACAACAACACTAACATCTAGAGATAGTGCTGTTCTCGAAAAAACATTTTGATATAGTCAACTTTGCCCCTGCGCATCTTATCCTTCCACGACATAAGGAAAACAAAAACCATGATCATAGAGCAAAAAATTCAGAGACATGTATAACATTCATGAGATAGCTAATGTTTCCTCCCATGTAGTCGCTCGTAAACCAACACAAGGAAAAAGAACACTTTTCAAGAAGCATGCTAGCATGAATCAATCAACAATCAGCATGAGTACACGTATCATATGTAATTTTAATGTCAAATCTGCGTTTAGCAACATTAAGTCAATATCACACACGATACAATAGCATGAGTACATGTATGATATGTAATTTTAATGTCAAAATATGCTTTTAGCAACATTACATCAATATCACACACATATATAAAAAATCCACAAAATTTGAATATGTTTTTGTCACTTATTGAATAATATTTATATCGAAGTCCTACGTGTGGCACTGATCAATTGCCTTTCAACTCCTACTAAGAGATCCCAGAAAAAGGCAGTAAACTTCCATCATACTCTTGCAATCCCTATGAGCCTAAGTTTTATGTCGAATGACTTTACAGTCCAAAGTTAGTCAATTAGGATATGAATCCCTATAAAAAATCCTCAAAATTGTCTCGTATAGCATCTACAATTTTATAGATGATGTGCAAATTTTACAAATTTATATAGCAAGTTTAGAGTCAAGAGGGTTCATTTCGCAAATTCTGGAAATTCCAAGAGCTAGACTGAAAATATGAAAAATTCTGCATGCTTTCTGGGTGGATCTGCTAATCATTTATGGGCTACACTGCAAAGATCTTATTCAATAGATAAGTCCAGGGGGCCATAAGTAATTTTGCAAGAAAATTGGACTCATAGAGAAAACATTTGATAACTGAGGATGAAGAAAATATGTTTTTCCTTTCTGCTTTACTCACACTCTAACTGCAATTATGGTTGGGTTTGAATGTTGTGGCGGCCATCCAAAGGCCACCCTCAGCCACGGCATAGTGTCGGCAAGCAACGGTTGTTGTTGGCAACCTTCACTCCCTCGAAGTCCCCAAAAAATTCTTTCAAACCCCATAAAGATGATCTTCAAAAACTAATCTCCATCACAATCTTGAAGATTGCACCTTAAAATAAATTAATCTATACATAGCTGCTAAAGTGTAATCTTATACAACAATGCGAAGAGATTGAGTGAGGATTTACCTTTGTTAGTAGTGGGTTTTCCTCTTCCCCTCTTTCCTTCCTCTCTCTTCTCTCCCTCTCTTGTCCCCACCTAGTGGTTGCGAGAATAAGAGAGATGAGGTGTTTTTTTTAACTTCTTCTGTGGCCACAAAGGACCAAGAACAGGGCCACATGTCCTTGCAACTCTTTCCCACCAGTGAGATTCCTAACAAGACAACCATAGGCATTTTGCATCTAGACCAGCTAATGCATGTCAAGAGGTCCCTAGGTACTTTGACAAAGAGTCCATCCGCTTCTCATATCTGCAAATCACACCCAAGTACTCTAAACTTGCACTATTCAATTTGCACTATCCTATACTGATAGGAATTCACATCAAACTATTTAATTAATTAGCAAGATATGATCGGTTATTGTTTAACAGTTTTTGCTGCACACCAAGACCCCCCACCAATTTTCAGGACCGTAAACTAGCTTGTGGGCGTCAACACTGTCGCATCAGGGATTTGCTACTGACAGCACCTATGCCATTCCGCATATATGCATGCACTGCCACATGGCATGAAGCCCACATGCCCTATGTTAGACACCAAGGCGAAGTATATGTCATGGCCCTCATATTGATATATTTTTCAATTAAATCAGAAGAATTTTATAGAACATATATCTTGAACCAAATCTTCTCTATTTTGTGCATTATTTCAAAACCTTATAGAAATTGCATTGATCTTTTGATGCCAGACGCCTAGGCGAAACTATATGTCATGGCCCTCGGATTGATATATTTTTCATTTAAATCAGAAGAGCTTAAAGAGCATATATCTTAAACCAAATTTTCTCTATTTTGCATATTATTTCAAAACTATATAGAACTTGCATTAATCTTTTGATCTGTAAATTGCATTTTTGACTACCAACTTTTCCCAGAAGACATTACACATAAAAAAATTGAATAGCAAAAACCTTCCCAAATACATCTACAAAACTTTTTCAAGCCAGTCTTACCTATCAACAAGATGGGGCAGTGGGAAAAGGAAATGCCACTTGCAATCTACATTAGAAGATCTTGTAATATAAATCAAAACAGAAAATAGTCTAATTACAGAAGGTACAAAATTTATTACGAATCAGAAGCGCACCTACTACATCTTTCTTAGGTGCTGATTTTGTAACCAAATCAACATTAATCTATGTAAAGAAATAGAAACCCTAGAATTGGAATTATATTAATGAAAGAAAGTTACAAGATATATAGAGAGAACAAGGCGAGTATATGAATAATGATGGGTAACCACCCAATAACCGAATAAAAACACTCCCCTTCAAGCTGGAGTATAGACATCCAACATGCCCAGCTTGTTACAAAAATTAGAAAACACCTGAGGTGAGGTGGCTTTAGTAAGTAAATCAGCTAACAGCTTCGAGGATGGTGTGAATGAAACATAACCACTTTTTTGGTCGAAGCATCTCTGACAAAGTGACAATCGACTTCAATGTGTTTGGTCCTTTCATGTCATACTGGGTTCTGGGCAATATAGATGGCAGACTGATTATCACAATGCATAGGCATGGGTCCAGGCTGTTTGAAACCAAGCTCCATCAGTAAATTTTGTAACCATACCATCTCACATGTCGTAGAGTCATAACTCTATGCTCAGCTTTAGCACTTGAGCGAGACACAACATCTTATTTCTTACTCCTCCAGGTCACCAGATTTTCTCCACTAAAGTGCAATAGTCAGTAGTAAACTTCCCATCCCCTCAATCACCAGCATACTCTAAATCAGAGAATCCAAAAATGCGCACATGTCCATATTTTCTATACACCAACTCTTTTCCTGGACAACTCTTGATGTAAGCTAGAATTCTCATCGCGGCTAACCAATCGGCTTCTCTGAGCTAATGCATGAATCTACTTCAGAACTCCTACAGTAAAGGTTATATCTGGCCTAGTCACTGTAAGATATATTAGTTTCCCAATAAATCTCCTATATCTTCTTAAATCATCAAGTGTATGACTGTCATTAAATCATAAATCTACATTAGCTTCCATTGGTGTATTAGCAGGAATGCATCCCAGAAAACCTGTTCCTCCAAAAGGTCCATAGCATATTTCGCTGAGAAAGAAGTACACTGTATTTTTGATGTGCAACTTTAATTCCCACAAGTATTTCGGACGTCACATCTCCTTGGACACAAATGACGCTTGAGATATATCTTAGTCTCTACTATCCCAGCCGAGTCCCTCCCAATCAGCAGAATGTCATCAACATTGACGGCCAGAACTATAATGCCAGATCTTGTGCGCCAAACGAAGACAGAATGATCTAAATGATATCGGCAAAAGCAGATAATAGAAATGGTAAGACTGAACTTCTCAAACCAATCCCTTGGACTCTGCTTGAGTCCATATATAGCCTTCTTTAGATGACAAACTTTAGTCTCCCTCTGAGCAACATAACCTGGAGGTTGCTCCATATACACTTCCTCCTGAAGATCCCTATATAAGAAGACATTCTTGACATCCAGCTGGAACAATGTTCATGATAAGTTAACAGCAATAGAGAAGAATCCTGATAGAGTTCATCCTGACTTGGCAAGAACGTCTCAAAATAGTCGATGCCATATATCTGGGTATACTCTTTGGCCACGAGTCTGGCCTTATTCTATCCATAGAACCATTTGGATGATACTTTACAGTAAATACCCGGTGACAACCAACAATTACCGCATCTGTTGGTGCTGAAATCAACTCCCAAGTCCCTCTAGAAGCAAAAGCTTCATCTCCTCATCCATAACTTGTTTCCAGGCAAGTACCAATAAAGCCTTTGTATAAGACCTGAGTATAAACTCAGAAGACAAAGAGAGAGAGAGAGAGAGAGCAAACTGGCGAAAAGTAGAATTTAGGTTATCATAAGAGAAGAAATTAGAATAGGGTGATCAGTGCAAGATTGTTTACTTTTACAAAGGACAATAGAACATCAAGATCAGAGGGAAAAGCTGATGGTGGAGGGGTAGGACCATCCACCGGAGAAGGAATAACTAGAATAGGCTCGGAGGCAGGAACCTTTGAGCGATGAGTGTAGACAAATCTGAAATCTCGTACTGCCTTTGATGCAGGTGGATCTTTAGCTTCAGTTGGCGGTACTGGCAAAGAAACAGTAGAAGCAGGTGCAGGTAATGGCACAAACAGTGAAAGAAGAAACAGTCTCAGATACAGTGAGAGAAACTTGTATAGAGAAATATGAAACAAACTCAAAAAATGTAACATCAACAAACACTAAATACTTCCTAGTGGAGGGATTATAACACTGGTATCTGTTTTGAATTCTAGAATACCCAACAAATACACACTTTATAGATCTAGGATATAACTTATCTAGCTCAGGAGACAAGTCTTGAACAAAACAAGTGCATTCAAAAACATAAGTCATGGAGAAGGGCTTTTTGTTAGCATAGAGACAAAAAAACGGAGATCTTTTATTGAGAAAAGAAGGAGATATCCTATTAATTAGATAGCAAACACTTAACACAGCATCAGAGCATAAATATTTCAGAACTCTCATATGAATCATTAAGGTTCTAGCAACATTCAGAATATGTCTATGTTTTCTTTTGGTAACTTCATTTTGTTGGGATGTATGAGAACAAGAAGTCTAATGAATAATTCTATTTTTGAAATAAAAAATAGATACATCCTTTTTCACATTCTCTAGGGCATTGTCAGTACGAAGCACACGAACAGAAGTAGAAAACTGATTTTTTATTTTATTAAAAAAAGATTCAATTACACTGGACACTTCTGACCTCTCTTTTAGGAGATACAACCACGTCATGCGAGAGAAGTCATCAACAAAAAGTAAAAAATATCTAAAACTCTTAATAGAGGGCATACAACTAGGACCTCAAATATCAGAGTGAACCAACTCAAAGGGGGAACTACCACGATTATTGACTCGACTCGGAAAGGTAATACGATGATGCTTATCTAACTCACAAGACTCGCAACTTAAAGAAGAAATAGACTAATAGAGGACTCAACAGGATAATAGACCGGATCTTTTGTAACGAAGGATGACCCAAGCGCCAGTGTCACAGTAAAACCGGATCAGGCTGACCTGCAAGCAAGCTCGTAGGGGTCACTCAACCGTCCAAAAAGTATATACCTCCTCGCTCATGTCCCGAACCAATCCCCTTCCCCGTTGACAGATCCTGAAACACACAATAAGAAGGAAAAATGTTATTTTGCAGTTATTTTGTTTAGTAAGTTAACTGATAGACAAGAGACTAACAATAAAACATAGAACATAAAAGGCATCGGTAAGGGTCAAGGATGGAGTAGCCTGAACTACCCCATTGCCTAGTACAAGTGAATGAGTACCATCAGCAATTTTAACAGAGGGTGGGCAGTGGACATATTTAGGAAAATAAACTTTTGTGTAATACCTGTCATGTGGAATGAGGCTCCAGAGTCTAATATCTAAGGCTTTTAAGGAGAGACAGTATAAGTGTGCATACTTGAAACAGATGCATGAGTTGCGGAAAGATTGGTCTGAGAGAACTCTAGCTGTCGAAATCGATCATACTCCTTATGTGTCAGTACAACTGTGAAAGATTCAGAAATAGTGGAGGAAGTGGATGAATAGTCCTGAGGAGTGCAACGCGGAGCAGAAGAATAAGACTCAGATAGCAGTGCTCGCTCAGGAAATTGGAAAGGTATTTTGAGCAGGGGAGAAGGCTTACTGAAAAGCTAAACCTACAGAGATTTTAAAAGCGTTGGGGTAAGTTCATACCACTATCAATCAAGTGAGATGTTTCACTTCAACAAAATTTCTCTCAAGATATCTAGATTAATATTAATATACATCAAAAAATTGATGGCATGTTTAAGTCATTAGATAGACCAGTTCTAGGACACTGAGTAGCTCTTAGAAACCACTCCAAAATGTTTTTAGGCAAGAAGAACAGGGTACTTCAATTTGGGCCCTATATCCATGTCTGACATGTGTCAACTACAGGTATAGGTTAGACACGACACGAACGCGGTAGCTGACACATTGCGTCGTGTCCACCTCGATAAGAGGGGAAAAATCCCCGATTGGGTTAAAATGTTTCCATGCCTACACCAACCACTACGACCACCACCGAAGTTACAAAGAAGAGAAGTGAAGGAGGAAACACTATAGAAAAAGTTTTTAATCATGAAGCCAGGATCTTTTGCATGCTTTAATCGCAAAGATGTTTTACATGGCCAGCTTGCCATTCAATTTGGCAAAAAAATCCATTCTTCATCCAATCTTACACATATACGGCAAACAATGCAATTGGAGGTTATCTGCGCCGGTTAGAATATTTTATGCACCTCTCTCTTACAAAGTGATAAAGCACACATTGAAAACTTGTTGGAGCCAATAAAGAGCACATGGAAAGAGAAGGGTGTCTCCATTGTAAGTGATAGTTGGTCCGATTCACAAAGAAGGCCGCTCATTACTATTATGGCGGTGACCGAAAGTGGGTTGATGTTCTTGAATGCAATAAATGTGAAAGGAAAGACAAATTGTGGAGTATATATGGGGTATTCTTCTAAGAGCTATTGAAGAAGTTGGGCTTCGAAATATTGTGCAAGTTATTATAGACAATGCATTGGTTTGCAAGGTTGCGGTGAAAAAGTGGAGATAAAGTATCCGCACATGTTTTGGACTCCTCGTGTGGTACACACGCTTAATTTTACTCTCAAAAATATTTGTGCAGCGGCGAAAAATACTGAGGTAAATAAAGCGGTCTATGAAGAATGTAGTCGGATTACCGAAATTACCAGGGATGTGGTGGTGATAAGGAACTTCACTATGAATCATTCAATATGTCAATCATCATGTGCCATTGAACTAATTGAAGATACTTAGACATAGCAGAACCAAGGTATGCTTCGGCTATTATTATGTTGCGAAGCTCCAAAGAGATAAAGCGTGGCCTTTTTGTTTGGCAATTAGTGAGGGGGAATATATAAAAAAAAGATGATGTGGAAAGGCACAGTTTGTGAGACAAAAGATTCTAGATGATATTTGGTGGGACAAAGTAGAATACATCATTTCCTTCACCAAGCTTACTTACAATATACTTCGATCCGCCGACACCAAAAAGCCCAATCTTCATTTGGTATATGATATGTGGGATTGCATGATTAAGAAAATCTAAATCGTCATCTATATGAAAGAAGGCAAGAGGGGTGACAAAGAATCATCATTTTATAGTGTAGTGCATTCCACTTTAGTAGATTAGTGGAACAAAAGCAACACACCATTACATTATTTGGTTCACTCATTAAACCCAAAGTAATTCTTAATGTATTCTTTTGTATTTCTACATTTGAGTATTGTGTTTTGTAGACTTTAGCATTAATTGTGAAATACTCGTTTTATATACTCTAGGTATTATAGTGCACATTGGCTTAATGAACTACCAAATCAGATTGCTCCACACAAGTATGGTGAGATCATTAATGAAAGGGCCAAGTGCTTAAAGAGGTATTTTCCAAACTCCGTACGAAAAGCGTCGAGCGGTCAATACGGAGTTTGCTAAGTTTTCCACCGCATTAGATGAGTTAGCGGAACATGATTCCTTGCATGATAGGGGAGTCATGGATACTAAGGCGATGGGAGTTCTACACCCATTTGCAAGGGTTGCTATGAAATTACTTGACCATCCATGCTCTTCTTCATGTTATGAGAGGAATTGAAACACACTTACAAGCATATTCACTCTATAAAGAGGAACAAATTGACTCCACAACAAGCAAAATACTTGTGTATATTCATACAAAACATTCATCTGCTTTCAAGGAGATCTCCAGAATAATTCTCGAGGAGAGACAATGATGTGGGATCTAGGTGGAGATGAGTTTGAATATTTTGATGGTGTGGGCATATTAGAGGTTGCAAATTTATCTCTTGATGAGCTCGAGCTAGGAGTGGTGCTTGGAGATAATTATAATGAGGTTAATGTTGAAGCAGGTCTATAGAAGTGAGAATTTGTTATAGGTTCTCACTTTTGGGTGGTGTATACTTGTATTTTGTGGGGGTATACTTGTGTTTTGTGGGACAATAGGACGTTCTTGTATTTGGGTGGGGTATACTTCTATTTTGTAGGGCATACTTTTGTTTGCGAAAGGGTATACTTTTTATTTGTGGGGTAAGTGTTGTTGGAAGGGGTATACTTGTATTTATGGGGCATACGTTCATTGGAAGGGGGTATACTTGTAATTTTGTGTATACTCAAGATGACTAGAATATGCCATTTAATGAACTTATCTAAATTATGCATTTGAAAGTTGTATTGTTAAATCTTAAATGTCACTTTTATGGCTTGTTTATTATATACATATGTATAATATAATATAATATAGTCGCGTACCCCTACCCTACATTTTAGAAAATTGTCGTGTCTTGTGCCCGTGCATGTACCCCTACCCATACCCATGTCGGTGCTTACTTTGTTTTAGAAGAAGGTTAAAAACAAGATTATTGTGGTGGCATACTTATAATGATCCTAGTGCCGGCATACTGATGAGAACTCATCTAAGAAAATTAAAATTATGTTAAGAAATCTATAACCATATTATAGCTTACTGAGATTTGTACAAATAAAAATTTTCATGAGAAAAAGAAAACAAATATATTGTACTTCAAAAAATAGAATCTTGCCAAGTTAGACATCATAAAGGAGCAACCTCAAACATTTACTAAAATAGTAGTAAATGTAAATTACAATTGACTAAGAAAATTTTGTGCACCTGCGACAGTAATCGTGCGACACCCAATAGTCTCTCCTGGTAGTTAAATTTTCCACTAGGAATGTTTTCTTTTGTCTGCAACAAGAGTGAAACTATGCAGTTTGCAATGTGGAAAAGTGGTGCTTGAAGTGCAAATATAGAAACTTTTGCATCTGGGTGATGGAACACTAAATTTTAATTGCAACAGTTAACAAGCATAAAATAAAAAAAGTAAAAATTTTGTTGAAATTTGAAATATGGTTTTAGCGCATCACAGGACCTTATCCAGCTTCAATTTGAGAAGCACCAGAAGTTGACTTTAAACATCATCACTTGCATTTCAAGTTTAAACATTGAACAATTGGCACTTCAAATTTCAGATTGTCCATATAAGGATCTTCACTATCTTCTCTCCTAATTCCTTCACATGAATCAGGGAATCCAAAAGAAAACAGATAATTGCTCTTTAGATGGAATTTCTTAAATGTGGTTCTTTCCTTGTTCCTACAATGCAACCCAAACCGGAAACTGAAAATCTTTTCCTTTTCGTTCAGATCTGTTGATCTATGAGTTTTAGCCTTTTAGGGGTTTGGGGAGATAATTTTGAGAAATGTTAGTATGGGATTGATCATTGTGGAGAGCTAGGAAATTGATTTAAGTGCTGACACAGGAATTTTAGAGTTCTGGAAAGAGAAGGAAAGCAGAAAAACCATGGGATATAGAGCTTCAACTAAGGTTTCAAACAGATTGAGATATAAGGGGTTCCGATATACTAGGGGTTTACTATAAAAGAAAAAGAAAGAACCAGAAGAAGTGAAGAAAGATCTACACCATGAACTACCACAACGGTTAAATAAGAAATAATAACTTCAATATTATAAAATAAATAATTAAGTTACAGAAATCAATAGTTCATCGACCAATCATAATCCCTTGTTAAGTAGAAATTTATTTTAGTATATCCAGAAATCAAATTGAATTGCAAACCGCAACATTCTTGCATTGTATTTCCTAATTTCTTGGTTTTAGATATGTCTCTGGTAAGTAGGGACTATTTATTTTAGAACAAGTTAAAAGGAGTATCCGACACTTGCTGACTTGCCACCAAATATAGAGTACCCGAGTAGCAGATGAATATCAAATATAAGTATCATCTATCAAAGCACCCTTGCTTCATATATATTAGATTTCTTGCAACTACAAAAAGGTGTATTATCCAATACTTGCATTATGAAGATCATGACGATCTTTCCAATGTTCTAGGAATTCATTATCAATGAAATTGGGGAGTAAGACCTGAGACTTTTTGAAGAAGCATTCATAGAATAGATACTCTCAATAGAAAATAGAAAAGCAGGAGAGGCACATATAGTTAAGTGGAGTGAGATAAACCAAAATAGGATAACGCCGAATTAATAATTTGGAAAAGGAAGAGTGAAAGATTCCATATGCATCTGCAGTTGGCAAGTTTATATGCATTCCCAATGTCTTTGTTCTAAAGCTACTGAGACACTATTAGAGTAATCATAGAATTGAAAACCAGTAAAGGTCCTTACTATAATTGAAAATGACAACTAGACATATACCACGGTGCATTCTGATTCTCCTGGTGTTACTGACTATTCTAGTTTTGATTGAACAGGATGTGGAGATATATCGGAATCTACACTTAGCTAAGTTTTTATAATGACTAATGGAGATGCTCAGTAGAGAATCGTGAAGTGATCAACTATAGCATTGTCTGCCATAAAAGTTGAAAAATATTACATACTATGAGGTCAGCAAACATGCAAGGCAGATGGAATACTTCCATCAATCACTTATGACAGTGGGATCATCCAATGAAGTAGCACAGCAATCTCGTATCAAATTTGGTGGCAGCATTTGAAAGTCAAACACATTGAATTGCTTATTGGTGAAGCCAGGAAGCATGTACTGCAGATCAAATACCTCACCAACGACCGAAGATAGTTGTACCATCCAAAGAAGTTTTGTGGTAACAATTGCTTGGCAGTCACTTAGCAAAAATAGACGGCTGCATCTGAAAGCCAAACACATTGAATTGCAGCACTGCAACATGTGTAAAAAGGTTTAGAAGAAAAACATTAATGTCGTAAAAGTTGCAGTTGAAGACAACTCTGCAGATACTGGGAAGAAAAGGTCATAAATGAAGACCAGCTAAAATGGGTTTAAAACCTTCATGTGGTGCTTTAAAGCCTTGAAACTCAAATTTGAGTGTGATTACTTTGATCAAATGATGTTTAATACATAATATACTCAATGGTTGATATCATTTATGCATCACAATTTGTCTCTCAATACTTATCCCAAGTTGAAGATGTATTTCTCGAGGACGATGCAATGAGTTACTCCTAAATATGAATGTTATATATAAGAGTGAGAATTGTTTACCTCTCTAATCACACTTTTCCTAGGTTGGAAGATTTCTCCTTGAAAATATTGTAACCCCTCGATAGCTACCTATAGGGGGCTCATTGATCAGTTAGCGTGATTTCCAAAAGTTAGTGGGGTTGCAGTATGATTAGGCAATATACCAACATACACTTCTCAGAAAACGGTTTGTCATCACATTTGGCATCTCTATGCCAAAGTTAAAGATATCTCTTTCTTGCAACTTGTCACATCAGTTGTATCATGACTTGAAGACATTTTAAATATCTCAAGATTATTTAGGGATATCTTATCTCGCAAACATGTTATCCATGTTTTGATTGTATGTTCACAATAGTGGTGATTTTAAGAGCTCGATACAGTTTGGCATCTCAAAACCATGCGTCTATATGAGATTAGCAATAAATGGTCAACAGGTTTAAAGTAGGTATATACTCCAGTAGTGAAATGATGAAATCCTATGACTTATTGTTTGCACCAATTGTCCAAAATAAACAAATTGGAAAAAAAAAATAATTAATAAAAGCAAAGGGGAAAATGTTCTTTACCCTTATATTTTCTATAATTTTATTACCCCTCCGCTAACTTATGTTTTGCCCCCATCTTTTAACTATTTCACTTGAGGGTGCAAATGGATTGGAACGGGTCAGATAATCGTGGTTCGAAGAATCGGCCGATTCCGATATTGATGAGGACATCATGCCCCCGCCCAGGAGCAGGTTCGATCGATATACTTCAGGAGGCGACGCGCTGGTCTTCTATGACTTTAGATGGGACTTGTTTCAGACTTTATTGATAGCAGATATTTTAGCTTTATTTGTGTTCCTTTATTTTTGTTCTTTTGTGGACGTTTAGTACCACATCGGTTATTTCCAGTAGTCCTCTTTTTGTAAAGCCTATATAGGCCCCCTAGACTATCTTGTTGAAATTAATGAATGAATGATTAAAACTTTTCCTCAAATTATTTGTTAAATTCTTGAGTTCTGCTGCTCTCGAGTTTAGGGTGAGAAGCCCGTGCAAGGGTGAAAACCCAAATCTTTTCTTATCCTCAATTTAAATTTTGTTTCGATTTGAAGGTGATTGCGATCCAGGTGGTTTTACATCATTTTGGTATCAGAGCACCGGTTTTCAACCCCCTTCAAATTTTTCTTTTTTTTTTCAAAGTTTCTTCGAGTTCCCAAAACCCTAGATCTATAAACCAGGTCCAGTCAAAAAAAAAAAAAAAAAAAGAAAAAAAAAGATTACACTGTTCAAAAAAAAATACAGTGAAAAAAAAATCCTTCGAAAAAAATCCCTGTTCATCTTCATCCGCCGTCGCCGCTCGTCGTCATCTTCATCCTTGCCTCCGATCGATGAAACCAGCGTCGCCATAGATCTACAACGACGCGCCTTTCTTCCCCCAGCACGTCGTAGGGGCCTCACCGGCGATTGCCCCTGACCGCCGCCTCCAGATCTGGCTGTTGCCCTCCCTCTCCGTGCCTCCGACTGAAGCATCCAACGCCGACGAAGCTCCACGAGATTTACACCAGATCCGATCGTCGCCGGCGCTGATTAGGGCAAATCCGAGCGGCCAGTACCTTCGTCAGAGATTTTCGCCTGGCCGTGATCCCCGCCACCTGCCCTCGCCGTGATCCCCGCCACCTGCCCTCGCCGGCAAGCATCACCACCACGGGCTCCGTCAGATCCCCTCGCCGCTGCGACCTCACTGAGCCGTCACCGTCCCCGTCTTCATCCAGACCTCTGCCCGGCTACGTCATCATCACCGTCGCCGTCGCCGCTGATCCCCCTTGCCCTAGTCGACAGCAAAGGGAAGAAAAGAGCTGATCGAGATCTCGTTGCCGTCGTCGCCTCCACCGTCTTCGCCGCTGACGGTTCTCCGCCGTCCCCTGCCGAGCCTCGCCGTGTGAACGCCCCAGGTCGCCGCCATCAGGACGCCGCCGCACCCTTGCCCTGGCCTGAAGACGCGGAGAGGAACTGAGCCTCTGTTATTGGATTACAGAGTGACCCGACCCAACTGAATAAGGGTTGGGTCGAATCCAAACCCAACCCCTCCAGTTGGTTCAGCCCGGGCTTAATTGATTGCACCCGAGTCACCCTACTGAGTCAACTCAGTCCTGGAATTGTTCTGACTCAGTCCAAAGCAACGCAACACTTCAGACGGCCGTTCAGGACTCGTTTCAAGTCCGAATTGACCCGTTTTCGAGGCAGTGGATTCGTGACGACCAGTACTACGCGCCTACAGCAGCCTCGTTCAGGTTTAATTTACGGTCGCCTTCCCGGGTAACTTTGAATATTCTGTCAGTTATTCCTGCCATTTAACTAAAATAGCCAGTTCTTCCAATCTGTCGCATGATAGAATTTATTGACTGTTGCCCACCAAATAAGTGAGTTGTGTGATTCTGATCTTGAGTGGTAACCGACCTAATATTAATTGTGCAACTAAATTAATTTGAATATGTGATTACTTGATATATCTTGAAGTTAACTGTATCAGCACGTGTCTTTATCACTGTCTCCACATTATAATTTTCTTAATCACGTGTTAATCTAAGTAGCTTAAAATTTGGTATTATCTTTCATCACTCTAATCTCTGACTCCTCCTGCATAGCATACATATTCTAAGGACAGCTCACATTTAGGGTCAGCTAGGATCTTGCATGCCTACTAGAAGTGGTAGAACTTTTTCTATAGGCGAAACTTCAGCACCAATGGACCCTAGCATTCATGATACCCTTAACACAATCCTACAAAAGATAGAGAGCATGGACAGACAACTACAAGAAGTTAAGGATCAGGTTGATGTCAATTGTAGGGATCTAGCAACCAGAATTGGTAGGCTAGAAACCAATAGGAGAAGAATCAGGGAGGATGAAAGTTCTCGAAATGACAGTAGGTCTCCCAGACGTGAGCGAGGCCCACCTTACCAAACAACTGATGCCGATGCCCAGTATATCAGGAGCGTTAAAGTCGATGCTCCTTCCTTTGACGGGCGTTTAGACCCTCAGGTTTATATAGATTGGCTTGTCCCCTGGGAGGATTCGTCCTCATGGTCGGCCTTCCACTTCCTCTACTCGGCCCTTGGCTTCCCCGCATTGTCGGACAATTTTTTCCTTAGATGTCCCACCTCTCCACAATTAAAACAAGACCTGTCTAGGAGGCAGTTTCCAAAATGGTTTGTTCTACACCTCTGACACCAGGGAGCCTCCGAGACTCTGGGATGGGGTGCAGAGGTAGCTTGTGTCTTCGAGGGAGTGTCTCTGTTTCTCAACCATGTTCTCCCGCCTCTGGCTCCTCCTCCTCTATAAAAAGAGGTGTTAAACCCAGATCCTCTGCTGCTGGCGGTTCCTGATGCCGTCCTCATAGGAGGTTCTTGATAACGGGCGCTTAGAATTGGGAATTTCTTCCACCCAGTCTCCCTGTCCTTCTTGTATGTCCATTTCTACCTCCAAAGCTCTTTCTACTGCCTGGAGATAATTTCTCAGTTGCAATGGAATCGGCCGGCCACGAATATCTGATCTTAGGCCCTTTACGAACCTCTTTGTCTTTTCTGCTTCACTCCTGACCAAGGCATCAGCATACCTGGATAGCTGAGTGAATTTCTGATCATACTGGGACACATTCATGGAACCTTGACGTAGTTCCAAGAATTCTGTCGCCATCTTATCTCGGGCCGTTCCGGAATGTATTTCTCAGTGAATTTGTTCACCAAGAATTCCCAGGTGATTGGTTCCCTTGTATTCTTCATACTCTGCTTCACTGCCCTCCACCAATGTTCCGCTTCCTTTTGGAACATAAAAGAAGAGAAGGACACCTTTTGTTCATCAGTGCAGCTCATAACTTCTAGAATCTTCTCTATTTGTAGAAGCCATGCTTCGGCTTGTAGAGGGTCCGCTTTCCCTTCGAATACGGCGGTTTCATCTTCTGAAACTGCTCCAGTGCTCGGTGGGAGTTGTTATTGCTCGCCTTGGTCACTAATTGTGCGAGCCACTCCGGCATCACCCCCGGAGTTTCCTCATTCTCCCTTATTCGAACTTCAGAGTCTTCATTATTGCCCGCGGGGTGCGCGCTCCCCATCTCGCTGTAATGTGTCGTATCGAGTGACAGGGACTCCTCAGGTGGTGGTTGGTTCAAATCCATACGTTCTCCCTATATCAATATAAGGGCGTCTTATCAACACATTACACAATTAGGAACGAGTGGGGGTAAAACTTTATTCTCATGCAATCACACTAATAACGTCACTTTTGAAACAAACAACTTGTTATATATGTATATATAGTTACATCCATCATGGATACAAAAGGTGTCATACCTACATGTCTGCCTACTGGAATATCCGGACTTACCCCCGTGCATTCATTTGATATATGCCAGGGTACATACAACAATCCTAAGGATATCCATCACCTAACATATTAGGCCTATATACATATATACATCAAAAGTGTCAGTTCCAAGATTCACCCTTCACATGGTAGGGTATCCCCACTAGGATCTCTGCTAGTGCTGTTGTTATCGTCCATATCCTTTTCCCACGTTTCGTTCCAAAAGACGCCTCCATATGTAAACCTCTTCGGGTTTCTTCCTTTACCGTGCTCGAGTGCTCCGTCACTGCTATCTTAACAGAATCTTCCACACAACTATCTGTGTCAACATAGGTTGGTTCAGGCTTGTTAGATGCCTGCGACTCGACCTCTTCACAATCTACCCAGTTTAGGGGTACAATTGTTTCCGCTGGGTCAGTTTCGTTCGATTTGTACCTCCAGTCCATGGAGTCTGCTACCCAGCTCTCACTCGAGCTGTCGGAGCTAGAGACTGGCCAGAAAACATCGGAGTCCCCCATTTATATGTAAACAAAAAGGTCGTATCAATCTCAAGTCCATGAAATAGTCTCAATCATACGGCTATCATCAAGAAGCAACATGAATAGACACACTTATAACTATGCTTATCCTTAGTCTACTCATAAGTCTTATGTCTTTGGAATAACTCAGATTCCATAGATAATTTAATGCATTCTTTGTCACATAAGACTAACTACCTAACTATGATCATATGTCTACACGTATAAACCTAACAATTTCATCATCTCTTACTCTTTCTACTTCTAAACCTTTGCTCTGATACCAACTATAACGGTCCCAGTTAAAGTTTTTCCATTTAATCATAATCCTCTCGTATAATCCAAGCGTGGGACCCATCAGGGTATAATACTTCCACTAAAGATAACATGCATGATCCAATCGAGACTTATCATACATAAAGTTCAATAATCTATAAGAACACAGTCTACATTTAACATATTAACATATGTATACATACACGTAAGAGTCCAACATCAGGTCCGTTAAGATTACAGGTCAAGAGTACACCCAGCTAAAAGTACACCTGTATATACAAAACCATATTCAAACGAAAGTAACTTCTACTACTGAGGCTCCGGTGGTAATTGTCTCGCACAATTTCCCTCAAGCGGGTCCCTTGCCTTTGTCCAAACCTGTAGTGGAGTTAGAATAGAGTGAGCTTGATGGCTCAGTGAGTAAAACAATAGTTAAATAGACTTAGCAAGTAGGTGTACATGGCTAAATTATCCGGTTGACATGTGTGTCGATAGACTATTTTTTTTATAGGATCTTGTAATAAGCCATGAGCCCAAACAAAACACAGTAACAATGCCTTACTAGTCGACTAGGCCACTCTATAGTCGACTAATTCTAACTATAAGTCGACTAATCTTGAAGCTATAGTCGACTGATCATGCTTCACACGTACCTGCTTCTTTACTGGCAGCCAGGGACTCATGTAGTCGACTACCCTCACTGGTATAGTCGACTAACCCAAGTACTAGTCGACTTGAATTTCCCTATAGTCGACTAAAACTGTGAAAGTTGTGTTACTCACTGTATGTCACCTATAGTCGACTACCCTCCTGATGTAGTCGACTAACCCAATATATTAGTCGACTAGGTATAGATTTTAGTCGACTAAAACTGTGAAAAACAGATTGTTAACTTTCTGTTTACTCTCTGTATCTGGGATTAGTCGACTACAGCCTATATGTAGTCGACTAATCCTGCTACCCGGCAGGATATCTGCCTCAAATATCACACTTCTAGTCGACTATCCCAGGGACCAAGTCGACTACTCTACATAAAAATTGCCTGATAAGAAGCATTTCCAGATTACCCGTTAAGGGTTTATGCATGAATATATCATAGGACTTATATCATAGTGATATCCATATACATACACATAATCTCCCCTTCTACGCCTCCGGTTCAACCCGGTCCCTTCCTCCGATACAATATATATAATCTCCCCTTCTACGCCTCCGGTTCAACCCGGTCCCTTCCTCCGATACAATATATATAATCTCCCCTTCTACGCCTCCGGTTCAACCCGGTCCCTTCCTCCGATACATTCATGCCATCATATAATATCAATATGCAAGACATGTAATAAAATCATGGATTCATAAACAACATGAGTAACACTTGCGGAATTGAAACACATGAACCCAAACATACATAAGGTCAAATACTTGTATATCTCTTACACTTATTTCAATTCCTACTTATTTCTACTCATCATGTTGTTAAGATTAGCATGTTCTACTCACTCTTGAAGTAGTATGGCCTGATTTTTGGCTGCTTTTGACTGTCGTTGCTGCTGCCCTTCACCGTTGCTGCTGCTGCGGCTGTTGCTTTCCCCTGCTGCTGCTGCTATTGCTGCTGCTTCCCCTGCTGCTGCTGCTTCTGCTGCTTCAAAGGAGAGAGAGAGAGAGAAAGAGAGTATTTGAAGAGGGAGAGAGCTTTGTAACCAAAATGGATTAATTCTCTTCATCACCCTCTATTTATAGCCTCTAATCTCCCATCAAAATGTGCCATGTGTCCCTAAACATCCCATCAATTTTTAATCACCTCCATACCTCTCCCCTCTCCATAAGTACAAGCATGGTGGGGATGGTGGTGATGTTGACTTTTGGGGCGTATTCTTATACGTATAAATACTTGCGTATACACTTGCATATACATACCCGTATACTACTAAGACATCATGCATGCATACTAATTTCCATTACCTCTTTTAAGATATGATTATTCCGGGAAAGTAATGCTTTAATTAAAGCAAGTGTTACATTCTACCCTCCTTATGGAAGTTTCGTCCTCGAAACTTAACGTACCTTGGAACAAATATGGATAGGCTTTTCTTATCTCCTCTTCCAGCTCCCAAGTGGCTTCCTCTATGTTTTGATTTCTCCATAAACCTTGACCAAGGAAATACTTTTGCTTCTCAATTGCTTCTCCTTGCGATCAAGAATTTGTTCTGGTTCTCCGCGTAAGACATGTCTTCTAGTATATGCAGGGGTTCATAGGAGATGACGTGACCAGGATCGGGCACATACTTCCTCAGCTGAGATACATGAAATACATTGTGCATCCTTTCTAAGGCAGGGGGTAAGGCCAAACGATAAGCAACCGGTCCAATTTTATCCAGTATTTCAAACGGACCCACATATCTAGGGGCTAATTTGTTCTTACCACCAGTGCGTCTCACTCCCTTCATGGGAGATACCTTCAGGAAAACACTATCCCCTACCTCAAACTCCAATGGTCTGCGACGATTGTCCGCATAAGCTTTCTGTCTGCTCTGGGCTGCTTTCATTCTTTCCTTGATTAGCTTGATTTTTTTTTCCGTAGCCTCCTGAATTACATCGGGGCCAAACAGTCTTCTATCCCCAACTTCCTCCCAACAGATTGGTGATCTACACCTTCTTCCATACAATGTTTCAAAGGGAGGCATACCGATAGTGGACTGGTAACTATTATTATAAGCACTCCACTAAGGGTAAATAGTTGTCCCATCTTCCCCCAAAATCCAGTACACAAGTTCTCAACATATCTTTCAATATTTGAATGGTCCTTTCTGACTGTCCATCCGTTTGGGGGTGGGCTGCTGTACTGAGTTGTAATTTAGTGTCCATAGCTCTGGACAAACTCCTCCAAAATCTGGATTGAAATCTTGGGTCCCGATCTGATACAATGGATTCAGGTACCCCATGTAATCTGATTATCTCTCGGACATATACCTGAGCCAGTCTTTCCATTAAGTAATTTATCCGGATAGGCAGAAAATGGGCAGATTTGGTGAGTCTGTCTACCACTACCCAGACTGTATCCAGTCCTTGGGACGTCCGAGGAAGTCCAGTGACGAAATCCATCGCAATTTGACTCCACTTCCATTCAGGAATAGATAAGGGCACTAACAAACCTGGGGGCTTCTTATGTTCAGCCTTGACTTGTTGACAGACTAAACATTTGTGGGCAAAATTAGAAATGTCCACCTTCATTCCATCCCACCAGAAGTTATGACGCAGATCTTGATACATCTTTGTGCTTCCGGGATGAGCTGTATAAGGTGTACTATGAGCCTCCTTCATTATTTCTTCTTTGATCTCTACTACATCTGGCACACATAATCTGCGTTCAAACCTTAGTACATCACCTTCCATTTGAAACTCCTTGAGTTCTCCTTCTTGCACTTTCTTCATCATCTTCTTTATTTGAGTATCTCCTTGTTGGGCCTCTTTGATCTTGTCGTATAGATTAATTTGGATACTCACTTGATTCAGTTGATACTCAGAATTTGAAAAATCAATGACTCGCACTTCTATTTGCATTTCTTCTAGATCTCTTAATATTCTTGCTTGACGAGTCATCAAGGCGGCCAGAGTCCCTCCTGATTTCCGGCTCAAAGCATCAGCCACCACATTGGCCTTCCCAGGGTGGTATTGAATAGTAATATCATAATCCTTCATTAGTTCTAACCACCTCCTCTGTCTCATGTTCAGTTCCTTTTGTGTGAAGATATATTTCAAGCTCTTATGATCAGTAAAAACTTCACAAGATACTCCATACAAATAATGTCGTCAGATCTTTAAAGCAAAGATCACAGCGGCTAATTCCAAGTCATGAGTGGGGTAATTTCTTTCATGGGTCTTCAATTGTCGGGATGCATAGGCAATAACTTTTCCATGTGGCATTAACACACATCCCAATCCCAGTTTTGATGCATCACTAAAAATGACAAATCCTTCAGTTCCCGAAGGTACAATTAAGGCAGGAGCAGATGTCAGCCTAGCTTTAACCTCCAGGAAGCTCCTATCTTGATCTTCTCCCCAAGCAAACTTCTTATTCTTTCTAGTTAATTGGGTCATTGGTGCTACAATCATAGAAAATCCTTCTACAAATCTTCTGTAGTACCCCGCTAATCCAAGAAACTTCGAATTTCAGTAACATTAGTGGGTCTAGGCCAGTCTCGGATTGCTTCAATCTTTACCGGATCTACTGATATCCCTTCTTTAGATATAATATGGCCAAGAAACCCTACTTGCTCTAGCCAAAATTCACATTTCTTCAACTTTGCATAGAGTTGCTTCTCTCTCAAGACTTGAAGAATAATTTTAAGATGTTTCTCATGATCCTCTATATTCTTTGAGTAGACCAGGATATCATTAATGAATACTACTACAAACTGGTCTAGATATGGTTGAAATATCCGATTCATTAAGTCCATAAATGCTGCCGGGGCATTAGTGAGTCCAAAAGGCATGACTAGAAATTCAAAGTGTCCATATCTTGTCCGGAAAGCTGATTTGGACACATCTTCAGGTTTGACCTTCAACTGATGATACCCCGATCTAAGATCTATCTTAGAAAATACACAAGACCATTGTAATTGATCAAATAAGTCATCAATCCGAGGGAGAGGGTACTTATTCTTGATAGTTGCCTTATTCAATTTCCAGTAGTCAACACATAGTCTCATACTCCCATTCTTCTTCTTTACAAATAGTACAGGTGCTCCCCAGGGAGATACACTTGGCCGAATGAAACCTTTGTCTAATAAGTCCTGCAATTGAGTTTTAAGTTCTTTCATTTCTGCAGGGCCATACGGTACGGTGCCTTAGAAATTGGGGCAGTACCGGGTATTACATCTATTGTAAATTCTACTTCCCGATCTGGGGGCAGGCCTGGTAAGTCTTCCGGGAACACATCAAGGAACTCATTCACAATTGGAATAGTCTTAATATTTACATCAGTCCTGGTGGTATCCAACACCGAAGCCAGGAATCCTTGACACCCTTGCTTCATTAACTTGGTGGCCTTGATGGCTGATATGTGAGGTATATCACAACTAACTTTTTCTCCTTCAAAAATAAACTCCGGAGTCCCTTCCATTTTAAAGATAATCCTCTTCTTATTACAATCCACATGAGCACTACAAGCAGACAACCAGTCCATCCCTAGTATGGCATCGAACTCCATTTCACCTAGTTTAATCAGATCAATGGATATTTTCCTTTCTCCAATCATCACCTCACAATTCGCATATCTAGTGCTAGCTATCATATTTTCCCCTATAAGTGTTGACACAACCAATTGAAATCCTAGGGGTTTTGAGACTTGATTTAGTTTATGAGCAAAAGCACTGGATACGAATGAATGAGTAGCTCCAGGATCAAATAATGCATGGGCAATATGTCCTGATACGGAGATCATACCTTCCATCACTGCATTTGAGGCCATTGCTTCCCGGTGGGTTAATGCGAAGGTTCTGCCTTGCACCTGAGGTTGCTGAACCGATGACTGGGTTGCAGCAGGACGTGGGGCATTACTGGCTTGTCCCCTGGGAGGATTCGTCCTCATGGTCGGCCTTCCACTTCCTCTACTCGCCCTTGGCTTCCCCGCATTGTCGGACAATTTTTCCTTAGATGTCCCACCTCTCCACAATTAAAACAAGACCTGTCTAGGAGGCAGTTTCCAAAATGGTTTGTTCTACACCTCTGACACCAGGGAGCCTCCGAGACTCTGGGATGGGATGCAGAGGTAGCTTGTGTCTTCGAGGGAGTGTCTCTGTTTCTCAACCATGTTCTCCCGCCTCTGGCTCCTCCTCCTCTATAAAAAGAGGTGTTAAACCCAGATCCTCTGCTGCTGGCGGTTCCTGATGCCGTCCTCATAGGAGGTTCTTGATAACGGGGGCGCTTAGAATTGGGAATTTCTTCCACCCAGTCTCCCTGTCCTTCTTGTATGTCCATTTCTACCTCCAAAGCTCTTTCTACTGCCTGGAAATAATTTCTCAGTTGCAATGGAATCGGCCGGCCACGAATATCTGATCTTAGGCCCTTTACGAACCTCTTTGTCTTTTCTGCTTCACTCCTGACCAAGGCATCAGCATACCTGGATAGCTGAGTGAATTTCTGATCATACTGGGACACATTCATGGAACCTTGACGTAGTTCCAAGAATTCTGTCGCCATCTTATCTCGGGCCGTTCCGGAATGTATTTCTCAGTGAATTTGTTCACCAAGAATTCCCAGGTGATTGGTTCCCTTGTATTCTTCATACTCTGCTTCACTGCCCTCCACCAATGTTCCGCTTCCTTTTGGAACATAAAAGAAGAGAAGGACACCTTTTGTTCATCAGTGCAGCTCATAACTTCTAGAATCTTCTCTATTTGTAGAAGCCATGCTTCGGCTTGTAGAGGGTCCGCTTTCCTTCGAATACGGGCGGTTTCATCTTCTGAAACTGCTCCAGTGCTCGGTGGGAGTTGTTATTGCTCGCCTTGGTCACTAATTGTGCGAGCCACTCCGGCATCACCCCCGGAGTTTCCTCATTCTCCCTTATTCGAACTTCAGAGTCTTCATTATTGCCCGCGGGTGCGAGCTCCCCATCTCGCTGTAATGTGTCGTATCGAGTGACAGGGACTCCTCAGGTGGTGGTTGGTTCAAATCCATACGTTCTCCCTATATCAATATAAGGGCGTCTTATCAACACATTACACAATTAGGAACGAGTGGGGGGTAAAACTTTATTCTCATGCAATCACACTAATAACGTCACTTTTGAAACAAACAACTTGTTATATATGTATATATAGTTACATCCATCATGGATACAAAAGGTGTCATACCTACATGTCTGCCTACTGGAATATCCGGACTTACCCCCGTGCATTCATTTGATATATGCCAGGGTACATACAACAATCCTAAGGATATCCATCACCTAACATATTAGGCCTATATATATATACATCAAAAGTGTCAGTTCCAAGATTCACCCTTCACAGGGTAGGGTATCCCCACTAGGATCTCTGCTAGTGCTGTTGTTATCGTCCATATCCTTTTCCACGTTTCGTTCCAAAAGACGCCTCCATATGTAAACCCTCTTCGGGTTTCTTCCTTTACCGTGCTCGAGTGCTCCGTCACTGCTATCTTAACAGAATCTTCCACACAACTATCTGTGTCAACATAGGTTGGTTCAGGCTTGTTAGATGCCTGCGACTCGACCTCTTCACAATCTACCCAGTTTAGGGGTACAATTGTTTCCGCTGGGTCAGTTTCGTTCGATTTGTACCTCCAGTCCATGGAGTCTGCTACCCAGCTCTCACTCGAGCTGTCGGAGCTAGAGACTGGCCAGAAAACATCGGAGTCCCCCATTTATATGTAAACAAAAAGGTCGTATCAATCTCAAGTCCATGAAATAGTCTCAATCATACGGCTATCATCAAGAAGCAACATGAATAGACACACTTATAACTATGCTTATCCTTAGTCTACTCATAAGTCTTATGTCTTTGGAATAACTCAGATTCCATAGATAATTTAATGCATTCTTTGTCACATAAGACTAACTACCTAACTATGATCATATGTCTACACGTATAAACCTAACAATTTCATCATCTCTTACTCTTTCTACTTCTAAACCTTTGCTCTGATACCAACTATAACGGTCCCAGTTAAAGTTTTTCCATTTAATCATAATCCTCTCGTATAATCCAAGCGTGGGACCCATCAGGGTATAATACTTCCACTAAAGATAACATGCATGATCCAATCGAGACTTATCATACATAAAGTTCAATAATCTATAAGAACACAGTCTACATTTAAATATTAACATATGTATACATACACGTAAGAGTCCAACATCAGGTCCGTTAAGAATTACAGGTCAAGAGTAACACCCAGCTAAAAGTACACCTGTATATACAAAACCATATTCAAACGAAAGTAACTTCTACTACTGAGGCTCCGGTGGTAATTGTCTCGCACAATTTCCCTCAAGCGGGTCCCTTGCCTTTGTCCAAACCTGTAGGTGGAGTTAGAATAGAGTGAGCTTGATGGCTCAGTGAGTAAAACAATAGTTAAATAGACTTAGCAAGTAGGTGTACATGGCTAAATTATCCGGTTGACATGTGTGTCGATAGACTATTTTTTTATAGGATCTTGTAATAAGCCATGAGCCCAAACAAAACACAGTAACAATGCCTTACTAGTCGACTAGGCCACTCTATAGTCGACTAATTCTAACTATAAGTCGACTAATCTTGAAGCTATAGTCGACTGATCATGCTTCACACGTACATGCTTCTTTACTGGCAGCCAGGGACTCATGTAGTCGACTACCCTCACTGGTATAGTCGACTAACCCAAGTACTAGTCGACTTGAATTTCCCTATAGTCGACTAAAACTGTGAAAAGTTGTGTTACTCACTGTATGTCACCTATAGTCGACTACCCTCCTGATGTAGTCGACTAACCCAATATATTAGTCGACTAGGTATAGATTTTAGTCGACTAAAACTGTGAAAAACAGATTGTTAACTTTCTGTTTACTCTCTGTATCTGGGATTAGTCGACTACAGCCTATATGTAGTCGACTAATCCTGCTACCCGGCAGGATATCTGCCTCAAATATCACACTTCTAGTCGACTATCTCAGGGACCAAGTCGACTACTCTACATAAAAATTGCCTGATAAGAAGCATTTCCAGATTACCCGTTAACGGTTTATGCATGAATATATCATAGGACTTATATCATAGTGATATCCATATACATACACATAATCTCCCCTTCTACGCCTCCGTTCAACCCGGTCCCTTCCTCCGATACATATATATAATCTCCCCTTCTACGCCTCCGGTCAACCCGGTCCCTTCCTCCGATACAATATATATAATCTCCCCTTCTACGCCTCCGGTTCAACCCGGTCCCTTCCTCCGATACATTTATGCCATCATATAATATCAATATGCAAGACATGTAATAAAATCATGGATTCATAAACAACATGAGTAACACTTGCGGAATTGAAAACATGAACCCAAAACATACATAAGGTCAAATACTTGTATATCTTTTACACTTATTTCAATTCCTACTTATTTCTACTCATCATGTTGTTAAGATTAGCATGTTCTACTCACTCTTAAAGTAGTATGGCCTGATTTTTGGCTATTTTTGACTGTCGTTGCTGCTGCCCTTCACCGTTGCTGCTGCTGCGGCTGTTGCTTCCCCTGCTGCTGCTGCTATTGCTGCTGCTTCCCCTGCTGCTGCTGCTTCTGCTGCTTCAAAGGAGAGAGAGAGAGAGAAAGAGAGTATTTGAAGAGGGAGAGAGCTTTGTAACCAAAATGGATTAATTCTCTTCATCACCCTCTATTTATAGCCTCTAATCTCCCATCAAAATGTGCCATGTGTCCCTAAACATCCATCAATTTTTAATCACCTCCATACCTCTCCCTCTCCCATAAGTACAAGCATGGTGGGGCTGGTGGTGATGTTGACTTTTGGGGCGTATTCTTATACGTATAAATACTTGTGTATACACTTGCATATACATACCCGTATACTACTAAGACATCATGCATGCATACTAATTTCCATTACCTCTTTTAAGATATGATTATTCCGGGAAAGTAATGCTTTAATTAAAGCAAGTGTTACAGAGGCCGTTGAACACCGATTCTACTGGCCGAGTCTGAAAAGAGATGTCTCTAAAGTAGTTAGCCAATGTCGCACGTGTCAACTGGCCAAGCAACAAAAGCAGATCGCCGGACCTTACACTCCTCTTCCTGTACCTAAGTGCCCCTGGCAAGACGTGAGCTTAGACTTCATACTAGGGCTGCCCAAAACTCAAAAAAAGCACGATTCTATCCTAGTGGTAGTTGACCGATTCTCAAAATGGCTCACTTCATCCCGTGTTCCAAGACCTCAGATGCGTCTCGAGTGGCTGTCTTATTCTTTGATTATATCGTAAAGTTGCACGGGATACCTAAAACCATGGTGTCTAATAGGGATGTTAAGTTTGTTAGCTACTTCTGGAAAACACTTTGGCATAAGATGGGCACCAAACTGAAATTCTCAACCGCCTTTCACCTACAGACAGATGGTCAAACCGAGGTGGTAAACAGATCGCTAGGAAATCTCCTCAGGTGTCTAGTTGGAGAAAATTTAAAAACTTGGGATCTCATTTTGCCTATGGCTGAATTTGCATATAACGGATCTGTCAATAGGACTACGGGTCTCAGTCCTTTTGAAATCGTAAACGGTTTTAAGCCCAGGCAACCCATTGATTTAATTCCCATGGCTCATCATCATTCTAGGGTATTAGACTCCGCATCAGCATTTGCATCCCATATCCATGCATTACATGAGGAAGTCAGAGACAAGATAATGAAAAATAATACTGATTATAAAGCTTCTACAGATCTACATCGCCGATTAAGATCTTTTAATGTCGGAGATTATGTGATGGTCCACATGCGACCCGAACGGTTTCCACCAGGAACCGTGAAGAAATTACACGCGCGAAGTGCAGGGCCATTCAAGATTATCAAGAAAATCAATTCAAATGCTTATGTGGTGAATCTCCCACCTGACTTTGGCATCAGTTGCACCTTTAATGTTGAGAATTTGGTTCCATATCGAGGTACTTTTGATACCCCTTCTGATCCATTTGTGGATGAGCCAAGCCAAGACCTTCTTTCTGAGAGCCTCCACTACCTCCACTTCCCCCTAAAATGTCCTATGCAACAGAACATATAGATTCTATCTTGGATGATCAGATTATCTCTACTGGAGATGGAGGGACGAGAAGCTATTTCATTAAATGGACGGGAAACCTGATTCAGAAAATTCTTGGATTACCGAGGAAGACCTCCAGCATCTTGATCCTGATCGACTGGAGCACTATCACAGCATACAGCAGTTCTGTCCCCCACACTCGACAGGGTCGAGTTCTTTCCACCCGGGGGAATTGATGAGGACATCATGCCCCGGCCCAGGAGCAGGTTCGATCGAGTATACTTCAGGAGGCGACGCGCTGGTCTTCTATGGCTTTAGATGGGACTTATTTCAGACTTTATTGATAGCAGATATTTTAGCTTTATTTGTGTTCCTTTTATTTTTGTTCTTTTGTGGACGTTTAGTACCACATCGGTTATTTTCAGTAGTCCTCTTTTTGTAAAGCCTATATAAGGCCCCCTAGACTATCTTGTTGAAATTAATGATGAATGATTAAAACTTTTCCTCAAATTATTTGTTAAATTCTTGAGTTCTGCTGCTCTCGAGTTTAGGGTGAGAAGCCCGTGCAAGGGGTGGAAACCCAAATCTTTTCTTATCCTCAATTTAAATTTTGTTTCGATTTGAAGGTGATTGCGATCCAGGTGGTTTTACATCAGATATGAATCGGCCAAACTGTATCAGAATCAGCCGACACTGAAATAGAATCAGTTGTATTTCAGAATTAGTTGAAATCAGTTAGAATCAACCAAATCAGTTGGAATCAGTCAGAATCAAATGATATTGGACGATTCCAACTGATTTGAGCCGATTCTAACTGATTGTGACCGATTCCGATTAGATACCACTCTATTTCGATTTCAACACAACTATTATCAAACTGTAAAAAAGTCAGCAATATCTTCCCAATTTTGTAGCGTAAAAACTTAATTAATTGACAATGTCACTGTACTAATATTTGAATTCTAACGGTATCATTTTAATCCGACACCACAAAGCAACGTTGTCAAATATTATTTGCTTTCAGTGTCTCATGAGTACAATGATTATTTTCGAGCCCAAGATAATTTCATGCTTACTCTTACTAAAAATTATAAATATTCTCCCCCTTGTCAAGAACCCCAAAAGAGAAAATTTAAGGGAAAATCAAAAATTGATATCTAAACGGAGGAATAACTTGTTAAATTAATTATTTTTCAAACTTGATTTGTTCGAAAAAAATCTTTAAAATTGTTAGAAAATGAGCAATAACTTGTTGCCTCCGATATAAGTAATTAGATTATTTAGAAAATAGTTGTCAGAATATAATTAAGTAGGATATAGTGTTTGTTAGATTAATTATTTAAACTTACTTTGTTAAAAAAAATTGTTAAAGTTTTGTTACAAAATGGTTGCCTTGAATATAACCAACTAACTAATTTTAGGAAATGTTAGAAAATGTTAGAAAATGGTTGTCATGAATATAGTTAAGTAGAGTATAATTAGTTTGTTAGATTAATTGTATTGTAATATCATTGTAAATAACCTATTAATTTATGTCTTTGCACCAATTGCTTTGTATTGTAATATTTTGTTCAAATATAATTTAAATACCATCAAATCATCACTTATTCTAAAAAGTGTCAAAATATTACTGATTATCTGAACAATGTTTTAAATATTTTTTGTTAATTTTAAAAAGATTGATCGATACTGATACCAATGAGACAAAATGGCCGATAAGGTCGATCTGATACATAAAACTGTTAGCTAATTCCTATTTTGATTCGAGATTCTGAACCATGGATATAATATTTACCATGTATGTATCAGTTCCTAAATCATGAATACAAGAACGGATATCATTATAGTTCAATAAGAAAAAATAATATCCATATTCATTAAAATCAGATACAAATTCGGTTGGATACGAGGGAAACACATATGGGCAGGGTCAAATACGAGGGAAGCGAATATGGTTATGGATTCACTAAATGGATACAGTAATAGTACCATACATCTTAACTAAGATTTAAAAAAAGTTACTTGTAGTTTCAAGTATCCTAACACCCGGTTGGTTTTTATAATGTCTAAAAAAGAACATCATGGGTTTCCTATCGGATTGGTGAACCTTCTTTCTCCGTTAGAGGATGGTAACTAATGGGCAGGCTTCGCACATGGAAAGGGCACCAAGAGTTCGAATGGAAATTCATATATTTTATCACATCAGAAAAGAATGCATGTGATTATGGAAATTTACAAATTGAATGTTCCTGTCATGCCATTCCTCTTGAAGTTATGACTTCAGCAAACAACTACTTAATTCAAATATGGGGCTCATCAAATTGGGGGGGCGATTGTTGGGAAAAACTTATGGGTTGGATTCCTTGTCTCCGCATGTATAATGGGATAAGAAGCTTAGCTAGCTAATGTTTGCACCTGGCTGGCTTCAACTACGTGAGGCCCTTTTGTTAAAAGTTTTTGCCTTTCATTATTTGCAAAAAAGAAGGCGGGTCCCATTCAATTCAACTTGTTTTCTTCTTTCTCCTTGTATAAGTTTGATTTCTCCCTGCACTGGGTCCACAAGAAAAATTATAAAATAAAACTTCACAATGTGTTGGTAAGTCATTTAAAATACCTTGTATAGTGGGTTTTGGAGTCTTGTGACATGGGATATGGAATTAAAATTTTACACATAAACCCTTCAAAATATGTTCTTTTACAAATTTATACAATTTGATTTACATGCATATGGATAACATATCTAGAAAACCAGATGGATAAAATGCAAAACCCAGCATTCTCCCAGTTAGCCTCCCATACTTTTTGAATACATTGTGGGTTTCCCTTTTTTTGAATAAGTTCAGGGTTTTTGATTGTCATAGCTTCAATACATGCAAGGGGTTGGTATGTACATTCAATCAATTAATCAAAGAGTTGACCATTTGTTCTTAAAGATGTTATTTTTCTATGGGAGAAGAAATACATTACTTTCATGGGAGCTCTTTGCTCAATTTCCATGAGTGAAACCTACTTCTGAGTGACCATCCACCAAATGTAAAAGATGGTTCGCTCAATTGGATATGTGACCCAGGTGGGTTCCTTCCAGGGAAGAGTTAATCCACATCTCCCAAAAAGAAGTCCAGCACTTGATCCAAAAGCAGTGGAGAATGGATCGACAAAGCACGATGACTTCCTTCTTTCCTTCATTCTCCCTGTCCTTGACTTTATTTTGTCTCAGATTCACCTTTTATCAATATCTTTGTAGTGGTGATTTTCCGCTGTGAGTAATCAGACGGTGATCCACATCACAAACGAGAGTGTGCGTGTTTGAAGTATAAGCGCAAAATAATACACACAACACAGAAAGCAGATGGGAACACGATTTTTTATGTGAAAACCCAGATTGAGAAAAACCACGGGAAAGAGAAAATTTCACTATAATTCACCGATTTACAGCAATTACGGGTATGTATTGGTGGTTTTTTTTTTTTTTTTTAAGTTGGAATCTGAGAGACGTCCTAGTGGAAGATTGGAGGCCCTTCCTACTAGAGAAGAAGATCTATTTGTACTGAACTGTAGGTCTTGAGGCAGATGGGGCATTTGCAATATTTGCATAGTTGTACAATTCTCATGTGCGATTTTTGTAACGATCGTAATTGCTGGCATAATGGTTGAGATTGCATGAAGGAAATTTTGTAACTGTCCACCTTTTAAGTGGATGGGTGTTACACGTCTTCAATGTAGGAGAGCAGAGACAGCGTGATTACAGGCGAAGATCTTGGCGGTTGTTACTGAGGGCCTCCGGGTGAAGTCGAGAATGTTGGACTACTAGTGACTCCGGAGAGTGATGCCTCTAGAACGGGGTTCACTTCGGGACAGCTATGGGTGGCGGAGCTTTAGGGGCCGTTTGTTTCGCGTAAAAGTCCGTAAATCGTAAATAACTTACAACCCAGTTACAACTACGGCGTTTGTTTGGACCGTAATTCGTAAAAGGCTTACACAATCCAATTATCACTCACTTGCAACCCAATTACCACTCACTTAGAGCCCAGTTACAATTAATTTTGTAGTCATGCAAATTTGTATTATTTTTTATGTTAATATTAAATTTTTTTAATATTTAGCATTTTTAATATTTATTTGCAATATTAAAACTTTTTAAATCACCAAATAGTTAATTTTGTGGTCAATTTTTTCACTTACGACTTACACATTACGACAACAAAATCGTAAAACACAATACACTTTTCCACTTACAACTTTATATTACTAATCAAACACCATAAAGTTTACATGCATGTAACTCATTTACAACTGTAAAAGATTTTACTAATTACGACTTACGAATTACGGCCAGTTACGACAACCAAACAGGCCCTAATAGAGATTGACTTGAGTTCGGGATAGAGTTATTCTACGAACTGTGAATGCTCGCGGGAGGGTCTGACGTGACGGAAGCATAAAAAGAGGACGTTGTTGCTTGGACATGTCTCCAGCAACCTGATGAGAGTCAATTTTTTTACCACTACAATTTTCAATGAATTGTTTTTTATGCAAACAAAATTCTCAAAATACTTCAATATCGCTAAATACAACATTAGGCCAAGAAAAGAGATTTATATAAAGAGAGAAAAAGAAGTACCTCTTCGTGAGAAAAGCCTTTTGAGCAGGTTTCTTCCCATCAAAAATTGGAAACAGAACGTTCAAAATCTCTCCCAACCCTGCTGAATGCAGTAGCCTCAAATCTCTTCAAACCTAAACAGAAATCAAAATCTTTAAACCTCAATAAAATCTTCGCTGCCAAACTTTTTTGTAAAAAATTAAAGAAAATAAAAAAGAGGCACCTTTAAAAAGGCTTGGAAGTAAGGGCATCGGCGGTGCTGGTTCTTGTTCTTGTATACGAGCCTGTCGAGGATCCCGGACTCAGTTTGGAGATGAGAGATAAACGAATTCAGCCTCTCCTCTAGATTCGTGCGGCTCTCCGACTCCATTGAAGCCAGAGTTAGAGAAAGCAGCGAAGTGCCTTTCGTTTTTTTTGCCTTTTGGTTTTTTTTGGGTTTTGATTTGTTTGGGAGGACGCTGTCCATACAACTATCATACTCATATCGGTATATATAACTATCATATTCACATCGATTTGTATCTATCCTTGTCATGAAAGAGTCAAACTGTTTTGTACCACTGTTTGAAAGACTACATAAGTACACAAGTAACTTATTTAGAAGATACACCTTATTTTCTTTACCTTCAGAATATAACCTCAAGTTGTTTCTTATATATCTTCTCCTCCAGCTCACCGTGCAGAAACAATATTTTGACGTCCATCTGCTCCAACTCTAAATCAAACTAAACAACTATCGTCAATAATATCCAAATAGATGTATGCTTGGTTATAGGAGAAAAGATCTCATTTTAGTCAATACACTCCTTCTAAGCATATCTCTTAGCAGCTAACCTTATCTTATACTGTTCATTGTTCTTCTTGTGAAAAACACATCTGCAACATATTGCTTTGGAGTCTTTTAGAAGATCGACAACTGTCCATGTTTGGTTTCTATCCAAAGACCTCATCTGTTGCTCTATGGTTGTAATTCATTTGTCGTGATCATCTGCCTCGATTGCTTTCCTGTACCTGTCAGGATCTCATATTTCTGTTACTACTCCGAAAGAGACATGATCATCTTCCCAGTCATATCTTGTTGGTAGCATCATAACCGTGACTGGCCACTTCAATAGTCTAGGTTGCTTTTGAGTAGCTACCTGTTCATCTCCATCTGAATCTGAGGAGTCCTCTTCTGACCCTTTAGCCTTTTAAGGCTTTATGAGAACTCAACTTTCTTTTCCTGAGTATCTGCCGAACTTCTGAAGCTCCACCTTACGCTTTATTCTCTGTCTCTGATTTTTCTTGCAGCATTAGTTCTTCATCAAATACCACATCTCTGCTGGTAAATGCGCTCCTTTTCTCAGGATCCCAAAATCTGAAACCGTTGACTCCTTTGGTGAACCCGATGAAGATACATTTCTTAAACTTGAACTTCAGTTTATTCCTTTTCTGACTATCAACCAAACAATATGCCGGGCAACCGAAAATCCGTAAGGTTGAATAGTCCACAGACTATCCTCGCCATATCTCCTCTGGGATCTGAAGATCAATAGCTGTTGATGGTGACATGTTTACCAGATAACTCACATGATTCATCGTCTTTGCCCAAAATCCTTCTGACATGTCAGCCTGTAATCTGATACTGCGGGCACGCTCTGTAAGTGTCCGATTTACGCGTTCTGCTACTCCGTCATGTTCAGGTCGTCCTGAAATTCTTAGCTGGTGTTTAATACCCTTACTTGCTAAGTAGTCTTTGAATTTTTTGGAGCTATATTCGCCTCTATTGTCGGACCTCAAAACTTTCACCTTCCGCCCTGTTTGGTTTTCCACCATTGTTTTCCACTCATTGAACTTCTGAAATACTTCTGATTTCTGCTTCAAGAAGCATACTCAAACTTTCCTTGAAAAATCATCTATCATCGATCAAACAATAGAGAAACACTGAGTTGAAGACTCAGAAGCGGAGACTAGCAAGCAACTGAAACTATAATCACCACACAACCAAAGAACACCAGATTTAACGCGGTTCGGCAATGTGCCTATCTCCATAGGGAGGATAGGAGAAATCTTTATTGAAAAAAGAGAAGAAAATATAAGAGTTACAAGAAGATCTCTCTCTCTCACAACTTTCAACGGTGGAAATCTGAAATTCTCTTGAATTCTTGACACGTTAAAAGGCCAGCCTAAGAGGTTTATATAGGCACTTAGGATGATCTTAGTTCAATGCAAACTATAGCAACCAAATCAGCACCACCTCATAGAAATAGGAAACCTGAATTCAAACCAAAACAAGAAACAAACCATATTAAAAAATTGTCAGCACCCGATATTAGTCGGCTAGGGAAAATCATTAGTCGACTAATGCCAAGTATTAGTCGACTATAACCAGAACCTAGTCGACTACTGTAAGTCAATCTGAGAATTCAACTTTCTATTGTAGGGTCTAGTTGATTATATCATAGTATCAGTCGACTAGCCCAACACCTAGTCGACTAATAAGACCCATTAAACGACTAATAACATACACAATGTCTGTAGATATTCATGCTTGATTTGTGAAGCTTGTAACACCTCCACCTGAACATAAATTCTTCTCTAATAAATATGAGGCACTCCAAATACTAAGAAAAACAGCAAGCGAAGAGCAGCCAATAAGCACTGCAAGTACATGACAAATTGATGACATGATGATTCCTTACTTTGTTTAACTTCCATGCAAATATTAAGTCCCGGTCTCCTCTTCTTTACTATGATTTTTGGAACCATGCGATCGGGAAACTATATTTGATGACATAGAAGTGATCGTAGTTCTTGCATTGGTGATGAAGGAAGATGTTTGCAAGCCTAACGGGCGAGAGCAACTTGTTGTTAAAAAAGGCAGGGTGAGAAGTTTATTCTACTTCCTCAGTCGACCCGACCCGATAAAGAATCCCCGGCTCTGTTTCTGAAGTAGGGCCATACGACGAGTATGATACTGGTGGGAGCTAGTGGACCCGAAGTCAGAGAAACCAAAGAAAGAAAAACATTGTTCGAATGAAGTCCAGTCATGACATTTGAGCATAGCTGGAGTTGAGCAGGAATAAATCAATCTCCTTATCTTCTCCACGAATGATTTTGTCAGCTAGAACCTTCTCTGCGAAGCATCATAATGTCTAGCTCAGCAACATTCCAACTAACTTCACTCATTTCTAACTGCCAGAACCTCTTTCTCGTCTACAAATAGAGGAGGATGACCCCCTCATGAGAGGAATGAGATAGCTCTTTCACAATTCAGTCCATTTCTTTCACTCGCTGGGACCAAACTCTGGAGGTGTTAACCTTCTCTTGGTGATTGTAGGTGACTGAAGAATTCAAGTTGTGAGCAGGCCATACGCCTACTTTTCACTCAAAATTAGAGTCTCATCAACTTCTTTTCTTATCATGAGAAATTATGGGTTCAAATCTTTTTATTTGTAGTAGGCCTGGGGATCTTTAAACTAAATTTTCAACATGCATGCAAACATAAGGTATACTACACAACAATTCAATTTAAAGCCAGTAGATTTGACGAGTGTTTCCTCAAGGGACTGTTTGTTTCGCCGTAAAACGTCGCAAAGTCCTAAGTCGTAAAATGAGAATGGAAAAATATATTGTGTTTTACGGTGTTTGTTGATAAAGTGAAAGTGTAAATGGGAAAATATATTGTGTTTTAACGGTTTTTGGTTGATAAAGTAAAAGTGTAAATGGGAAAATATATTGTGTTTTACGGTGTTTGGTTGGTAATGTAAAAGTATAAGTGGAAAAGTTAACCACAAAATTAACTGTAGCAATTGTAAGTAAATATTATAAATACTATTAAATTAAATCAACTATTGCAAACTAAATTGTATTAATAAATTTGAGATAAAATATTAATGTCTTAATATTTCATTTATAATAATAATATTAATAAAATATTAACTAAATAAATAATATAAAATTTTAAGAAAATTCAAAGAACATTAATAAAATTTTAAGAATACTAATAAAACATAAATATTATTAAGAAAAATAATAAAATATAGTTATAATATTATAATATTATAAAATACTTAAAAATTAATATAATATTAAATTTTATTATAATATTATTGTAATATTATAAAAACATAAAATTAACAAAGTAAAATATAATTATAATTTAATAATAAATTATTATTATAATATTATTATAATGATTTATTATTACAATATTAAAATAATAAAATATTAATATAATAATAAAATATATTATAATTAATAAAGTAATTATTTATATTAAAAATAAATAATTAAATATATAGTAATTTTATATTAAATTATAATATTTTTATATTAATAAAATGCTAATTCTAAATAAAATAATTAAAAAATTGGTATAAGTATTAATAAAATAATAAAGTATAAAAAAAAATTAAAATAGTAAAATATTAAAACAATATTAAAAATAATAAAAAAACTAAATATTAAAATATAAAGTAATTGAATAATTAAATAAAAAATTGAACACTATTAAAATATTTAAAAATATTAAATAATTAATAATATTAAATTATATAAACTATCAAGCAACTGCTTTGAACTGCAAGTATACTACAAATGAGATTTACATGACCACAAAATTAACTGTAGCAATTGCAAGTGAGAAAATGTGAGTGTAAAAGTGAGATTTACATGACCATAAATTTAACTGTAGAAACTGCAAGTGAGAAAATGAGAGTTGCATTTTGCAAGTTATTTTTCAGCGGAACAAACAGCAGGAATAAGAAAAAATTTTACGACTTACGACTTGCGGCGTTTTGCAGGCGAAACAAATAGGCCCTAAGGGGCCGTTTGTTTCGCGTAAAACTCCGTAATTCGTAAATGGCTTACTACCCAGTTACAACTACGGCGTTTGTTTGGACCGTAATTCGTAAAAGACTTACGTAACTCAACTAACACTCACTGGCCACCCAGTTACCACTCACTTACAGCCTAATTACAGTTAATTTTGTGGTCATACAAATATGTAATATTTTTTTATATTAATATTAAAATTTTTTAATATTTAACTTTTTTAATATTTATTTGCAGTATTAAAACTTTTAAAATCACCAAATAGTTAATTTTGTGGTCAACTTTTTCACTTACGACTTATACATTACGACAACCAAACACCGTAAAGTACAATACACTTTCCCACTTTACAATTTTATATTACCAACCAAACACCATAAAAATTACATACATGTAACTCATTTACAATTGTAAAAGACTTTACCAATTACAACTACGAATTACGGCCAGTTACGACAACCAAACAAACCCTAAGTGTCTCATTAATGGCGTATGGAGGCTAAGTAGTCTTTATCATTGAGCGTGAACGGCTACAAAGACCTGTTAACTTTGATGGATATTAGGCTAATAGTCAGGAAACTCAAATTTGACCCCAGGAGGGAATCCCTAATGGAGTTTTTGGTCCAATCTTATTTCACCGTATACCCATCTCTTTTTTTGTCAAATGTGGGACTAAAGTTATCTTTTGTCTTTATATCTCTTTTGTCCTTTTTTAAGGTGAGTTCTTGTAATATGGATTCGAGCCGCATCTCAGGCTCATTAACTTTGATGGATATTGGGCTAACAGTCATGAAACCTAATTTGACCCAAATAGAGAAACCCCCTAATGGAGTCTTGGGTCCAATCTTATTTAATCAGATATCCATCTCTTTTTGTTTCCAATGTGAGAGTAAAGTTCTCTTTTTTCCTTTGTATCTCTTTTTCTTCCTTCTAACATGAGTGCTTGTGAGCCAGATTCGAGTCACAATCTTAACAGCTAGAAATAAGAGCTAGAAACCTTCTCCTTCTGCTAAGACGACTCCCTTTTGTTTTGTTTTGTTTTTTTTTTTTGTTCACCGTGGCACATATTTAGTTTCTTAAGAGACCTTGATTAGGTTAATTCAAATTGTCAACAAGATAGCTTAAAAAAATACATTTGAACAAGCTTAACTTATATGAAATTCTTGAATATATTTGAGTTGTGAGTTATTTCAAGCTAGTTAGCGAGTACATGGTTTTCCACCTTGATTCAAAAGCTTGAATTAGTAGGTCTTTACTCTTCTAAAACCATCACTTTTCCTTTCTCTATACGGGACTATGCTTACAGATGAATTTCTCCTCAATTTATGTCCACTGGGCCAGTCAACAAGATGTATATGAATCATGAGCCCATCACTAGCATCAACCATTTTGTGGGTTAAACTTGACATTAATATCTTGAATCATTGCTTGACCAATAACCACGCCACTAGTGGATATTTTTTCAAACCTTGGTCAAAACCTAGGTTTTAATGCCAAGTATAGGAGAGATATTTCAAACTAATTTAGAGAATAAAATTTGTTTTTGACAAACACACAAAATATTAACACTAAATATTAATAGTAAACAGATAATAAGCCATTGACAGTGAACGATGAAAATTTCTTTACCTATCTTGTGAAAGGTGATCCTAGTTCCTTCAAGGAAGTAATGGACTCTTCTGAATTTTCTTTCTGGAAAGAAGCCATTGACAGTGAGATCAAGTTCATAATGGAGAATAACAGTTGGATTCTCACTGATCTTCCTCCAATATGAAAACATGTAGGTTGTAAATAGATCTTCAAGAAAAAACTCTGACCCGATGGCACTGTCGACAAATACAAAGCCTGATTAGTTGCCAAGGTTTTTACCTGACAAAAAAATATTGACTTCTTTGACACCTATTTTCCTATAGCCAGGATCTCCTTTATCAGATTCCTCTAGCACTTGCATCAACTCATAACATGTTCATTCACCAAATGGATGTGAAAACTGTATTTCTTAATTGAGATCTCAGGGAGGAGATATATGAACCAACCAGAAAGTTTCATTGCCAAAGGACAAAATACAAAGTATACAAACTGGTGAAGTCTCTGTATGGTCTTAAACAAGTACCAAAATAATGACATCAGAAGTTCAACAAAGTCATTGCACATTTTTGATTCATTATCTATGAGTATGACAAGTGCATCTATTCACAAAAAAAAAAACTTGATAATGATTACATCATTCTTTGTCTCTATGTGGATGACATTTTCATCTTTGGTACTTCTCTTGATGTAATCCAAAGAGTAAAAGATTATTTTTCCCCAAACTTCGATATGAAGGATCTAGGTTCTTCTAATATGATATCAGGAATGAAAATATCCAGAACTCCTAATAGAATTTCATTGAGTCTGTCTCATAGCATTGATAAAATGCTTCACAAATTTGATTTCTATAACTCTAAACCTATTTCTACACCTTATGATTCTTCAATTGCTTTAAAGAAGAATACGAGTGAGTCTTTGTCTCAACTGAAATAATCTCAATTGATAGGTTCACTTTTTTACATTTTCAACAGGATTAAGTCTGACATCTCTTATGCAATAGATAGGCTGAGTAGATATATTAGTAACTCTAATAGAGAACACTAGATTGCATTAGAGAGAGTTTTTAGATATCTGAGGAGTACAATTGACTTTTGTCTGACGTACACTGAATATCCTAATGCTATGGAAGGTTATAGTGATGCCAATTGGGTCACTGATTTCAACAGTGTCAAGTCTACTACTGGATATATATTCATGTTCGGTGGTGTTGTCGTGTCCTGAGAATCCTGCAAACAAACAGTGATTGCCAAGAGCACCAAAGAGTCCGAGCTCATTACTCTGGACACAACTTGCTTCGAAGCTGAACGGTTAAATGATCTTTTGTCAGAATTCTCTAACGTGCAGGCAGTGAGCTTCAAACTTGGGACCTCGCGGACGAGCGAGGCTCTAAAAACCCGGGCCAACTAAGTGCCCAAAACTATAGCAATCAACTCTCCCAAAACACTCGTTCCCAGGGGAGGTCTTAATGCCACTCGCAACCTCTTGAGCATCCAAATTCCAAAACACTTGGCTCCCAACTTTACTACAATTGTGATAAAACACATTTTCCATAATTTAGTACATTCTAAAATAGTGTCTAAACTATGGATGTTTCCTTAGATCATTACAAAAGAGTGCTTGGCACTATTTCTTTAGTTGCTGCTTCTTGGGGGTCGAGGAGAGAGCTAGGTTTTTTTGTTTTTTTTTTTTTTTTTTGTGAGAGAGAGAGAGAGAGAGAGAGAGAGAGAGACGAACTGAGAGATGAATTGGGAGTCAGGGAGGGGGAGAGAGAGGGTGCGCGACAGCGAGGGGCTGGGGGGCGCGGCGGCGATGTTGGGGTTGATCTCTCGAGTTAGGGCTAATTTTGAGACAGAAAGAAATAAAGAGAGAAACGAAGTGGACTCCCATTTTCTCTCTTTTTGCTGAGCCAGTCCCATGCCACGTGGCAATCCACGTGGGATGCCACGTCAGATGGGAGATTGACCGGGGATAAAACGGGAGCCAAATAGCAAAAACGGCAAATGAGAGGCTCCTCGCGTTTCTCTCTGTTTTCTCGTCGATTTTTAGTCGCCTTCTCTAATAATGCAGTAAAAGCAATGGTATCTCTTCATCAAAATCGCCGCAATTATTCAACCTCACCCTCCAGATTCTTGCACCTTTTCTCCCCCAATTCAACGATCTTGCTCCCCATTATGAAATTGGGCGTATGTATCTAAAAACTCATCTTTGTTTGAATTCTCCATGAACCCTAGTTCCCACTAAAAATTCATTTTCTAATTGATTTTTTATTGGATTTTGAGTTTTCTTTTCGTTTCTTTTTTTTTTTCTTTTTGAAAACCTCATCTTTTTGCTACAGGCATTGTGTGAGAATATAAAAGTGTTGAAGAATTCATCGGCGATCAGAGAAACTTTTGGCTGGGATAGGATTCTGTAACTTTTGATGGTAAGCTCTTTCTATAAACCTCTTTTGGCCACGAATATTCTTCAAAATTTTCAGATACTTTTAAAGCGCATGTTTGAAAAGAAATCATAGAATAATTATTCATGAATAATTTCTTTCTATGTGTTCCAATTGATGTATAGTTAGTTTTCTCTCATCGCCGTTTCTATTAATTCTTGTTTCTGTTTGCCATATAAAATTAGAGGAGAAGAGATCAAGCTTTACATCTTTCCACACATAAAATTCTTTTTCTTTTCTTTTTTTTTTTTGGTGAAAGTTTTGATCCAGATCATTGACTAAATTATTCTAAGTATGTTGGGTTTTTTGTGTGCTTAATGTCTGTCTATTGGGGTCTTTTACAGACCGGTAGATTCTTAGATTATCTTTTATTATCTTTTATTCTTATTATTACTATTATACCGGGCACGTGCCATGTACTTTAATAAAAGGTACGAAGGGAATTAAATGAAAATATAATTATCCACTTGTACTAATTACTATTACCAAATAATCATGTTTTTAGTACAAAATATTATATTACTTTGGGATTTTAGGCATATTTATCCTTAAAATTTTAAACACGTTTCTCTTTGTGATTTGAATATGTTCTTATATAATGCTTGGTGTTTTTGAAGTATTTTGCATCTATGCTCCTCTATCAAGTTAGAATTAACAAACACTAATACCCTTACTAATATGTCAGCTAATATGCACTAATTTCACATAAAATGTAAAGAAAATTAAGAAAAACCTTGAAGGCTGCACTTCCTAGTGAGGCGAGATGGTCTCTTTGACCTTCTTTCAAGCCACAACTGCCATGTAACTAGGTCTCCAAAACTAAGTTCCCAAAGCAATTGATTGATTGTCAGCTATGATTATCAGCATGTGATTAAACAATGAGCCAGATCGATGTAGATCATCTGCATGTCGTTTGGCAATCTGTACGTCCTTCAGCTGAGGACTATCAAGATAGGGTGATTTTGGCTTTTAAGGACCAATTATCTGCCGGCAATGACTTCAACACATACCCACTTGACTAAGCTAACAAAAGACTACATCTGCCATATACTTGGAAAATACCAGTTATATAGGGAAATGTTCAAATGGCAAAGAGAAATAGTAAAATTCTAAAGAAATAGGTATGCATATGCTAAAATCTCTCTTACTTTTCGTAAAAGAGTTGTGATTTACCTACCATGTAGTAGTAAGAAGTTGATGTGAAATTAATGCTTATCTAAAATTAAACATGAGATAGCATATATAAAAGAGAAATTAAAAATTATTAAAAAATGATACCTGTCATGTTCTAATAAAACATAAATAAGTTACATGAAAGTTAATTGATAAAATTATAATTCTGATACGATTTTTTTTCTTCAAATATCAATGTTCTACTATGAATTTTTATATGTTTGCTTTGGGTAATGAATGTACTTTTTAGTTAGACAACCAATTAACTAATTAATATTTACTTGTCTTTTAATAAAATTTATAACAACATTAGTCATTAGATTTTTCTTTAAACTTAAGTAACATAACATTCGAGATTAATTTCCTTTATGAGCTATGGGTTTTTCTCTAAAAAAAACTTTATTTTTTTGTAATGAGAAATTTACTTCTTTCTATTAGTTTATCTCAAGAGAAGTATAGCTTGAATGCTTTATTTTATCTATCTTTTATCTACTATTATCTAATAGCTTTAATTTTAGTTTGTGAGTAGGTGTTTTCAAATAGAATAAAAAGATAGAGTTAGGTACTTGAATAGAGATGAAAAAATCATATAGAGAGATAGTGAGAGATCACAGACAAAAAGTGGATTATTGCTGGATAAAGATGGGAGGAGATAACAAAAATATTAAAATAATCGAGACTATATGGGTAGAGAAAAATTTTGAAAATATATATTCCAATTAAGAAAGTACAAAACTACTAAAATAGCAATGTCGAATTAGGTATAGCTAAAGTTTTCAAGATAAATAGTAATTGGTACACAAAATCTTTTAAGATAATGGGTCAATGGGTTAAAAGGATGAGACCGGTGAAATCTTAGCACGAATATTATAATTGGTTAATGACTTATTGCTCTAGGGTAGATTCTACACATAATGTAATAAATGGAGGTACGTTCTTCTACCATCCCAAATCAGAAAGAGCAGGAGGTATTGGGTATTCATGTGCGAATATAGTCCCACATTAGAAAGTGAATAGAAAAATGATATATTCAAATATAGAAAGTTGAGGCCTTTACATATAAGCTTAAGTTTTTTGGTCAGATTGGTTGTCAACCTCCTATTTTAGGCTCATCATGTTCCCACATAGAGGCTCATATAACTCCCTAACAGTAATATTAGAGCCTATATTGTGGCTCATAGGGGAGTGAAACCTAATAAGAAAGTTGTTAATCAGGTTTGGTTTCTCACTAACAATGAAGATTCATGAATGGTTAGCCAACTGTCTCTTGAGAGACCAAAGAAGGCAGTTTGCCCACTGATGTTTTCCCAGGGTCTAGTTTCTCACTAACAATGAAGATTTATGAATGGTTAGCCAGCTGTCTCTTGAGAGACCAAAGAAGTCATTTGGCCACTGATGAGTTTCCCACAGATGGTCGAGGTTCGTGAATGGTTGTAGTCGGGAATGCAAAGATCCATAAACAAAAGGCCAAAATCTGTGAATGATTGTAGCTGGGAATTCAGAGATCCGTGAGCAAACAGTTATGATATAAGAATGGTTATAGTTAGTGGATGAGTTTCCCTGAACGGTCGAGATATGTGAATGGTTGAAGCCAGCGAATGCGTTTTACATAGATGGCCAAGGTCTGTGATTGATTTGAGGTATAGTAACACATGAAGGGGTATTCATGTGCGGATATAGTCCCACATTAGAAAGTGAATAGAAAAGTGATGGACTTAACCTATATCAGCTTAAGCTTTTAGGTCAATTTGGTACTTGGTCTCTATTTAAGGCATATCATGATCCCCATGGGAGGCTTGTATAACTCCCCAGTAGGAAGAAGCGGAGTGCGTTGGCTTGGGGGTTCATATGTATCAAATATATATCTAGAATTTGTTGATATTGGACAATGTTTAATAAAGGATTTAAATTTTTTTAGGGGGATACCCCCACAATCACCCCCAGTTCTCTCATTCCTCTATTTTCTACCTCAAGATGATAGAAAGTACTCAAATAGGTAACTGTGGAATACTTGTATCATTACTCGTTCAAGACACACAAGCAATCATGCACGCATATGCATAAATACACATAGGCCTTGTACCCTTTTAGAAGTGATGTTGGCTATGAACCACAACAAGGTTAAAAATCTCCATTAAAGAATAAACTTTACACATGTTATCAACCTGGTAAAAGACCATCTATGAATTGGTGGCAAATTTCTCCCCAACACTCCTATGGATAAGAGCCTTCCGTTGAAGTATTGTGACTGGTAGTTATAACTATCTTTGTTGGGAAAATGGGCAATAAAACTGCCGATGCCCCGTGCCTGCATTTATTGCATATAAACTCTAAAGTCCATGGGCTTGAAGTAGTTGATCGACAAATTATCTGTTTGTAGGATAATCAGCAAACAGGCAACATGAAAATAATTAAAAAAAATTCAAACATCCAGAGAATATTTTTTGACCTATGTGCTGAAGAATTCATTGATTTGTCTTTAGAGTATATTATTTATTTCTTTTTATTCTAATATCTCTGCACTCCGCTTGCACTTGTCTGATTCTGTTTTACTTTTCTTTGTTTTAAGAAGCTTCTTTTGTGCTCCTTAGTTGTTTCCTTTCTCACTTTCCTATGGAGCATTAATTCATATTTTTACTAGGACTGAGAGGCAGATAATCACTCAGGATGCAGCAACTACTAAATATAAGGGTTTCTCAAATAGAACTCTTAAATATAAGGTATGCAATGTTTTTATTACTATTACAGATAAGGAACGTACTTTTTTTTACTCTTCATTAATTGTTCAAATGCTCAAACTTTTTTGTTTTCTTCATTCGTTTGGAATTTAATATATATAGTTTGTGATTGTTTTACCTCAGTCATTTGGATTTGTCAACTTAGGTTCAAAGTCTTGGTTTCCATACATATGCATGATTTGTAGCTTCTTTTTTAATCTTTATTGTTTCCTTTCAGTAACTATATGCCATCTTTGACCTCTCCCTCTTGCTCTTTTGTTGAATTCTTGAAGGAGGTTCCTTGTTTTCTTCTTGCTAAAATTTTCACTGAGAGTGATTCTAACTGACGATGACTTTTCTTCCATTATTTAATTTTACGCCTTTGTAATCACATAGTGTTTGTACTCAGATGTGATGCAGATTTGTCTTCAAATAGAACCGTTGAAACTTCTGGGTTTACATTTTTATTTATTTATTCATTTTTTGAATTTTGGTTATTAGTACCATTCTTGCTATTTGTTGGTTTCTCTTATCCCCTTCCATCCTATCCCCTAGCATTTTAGCTATTCATTTCATATATTTAACTTGCCCACTTTGAGTATTTTATTGAACTATGATTTAAGGAATCTTTAATTTGGTGTCAGTTTCAGCTCTGTAATTATTCAGTTATAATGAAGAACAAGAACATGTTTCTCAAACTCTGGCCTGTTTTCTACATTTTACTGTGGATCTTAGTCATCCTTTTGTTCAGGCTATGAAGAATGATTAAGAACACAATAATTCTTATGTTTTTCCTCTAAAATTTTTGATTCAGGTGATTGGTGTCCTTTATTTTTCTTGATTTACTTGAGGAAGTAATTCTCTTCTATTTTGTTACATTTCAAGGTTTTGGAGCCAACATCGTGTGACAGAGGTTTCAAAATCAAAATCGTGTTAAGGTCTAAATGGAACCTTGCCAGAACTTTATCCCTTAACAGGTCTACAATTGGGTAAGTTTTTCCTGTTGAGGTTTGCTAATTTTATGTTAAACAAGATTATGATGTATTAAATCATAAGTTTCAAGATAGTAGTTTTTACTAAAAGATCCGATCTTCTTGCTGAATCTTTGACATGTGATGAACTCATGACAGGAGCTTTGGTTAAGAACTGTTAGCAGATAAATTTAGTGATTTTTATTGCTAACGTTATACAACTCATAAGCAAATATTTCGTCTAATAATATTTTAGGGTTTATTACTTGAACTAATCGCCAATTGGTCATACACAAAGAACTAGATAGAACATCATAGCACTTGTAGTTTGCCTTCTTTGAATAACCTGAAGCCCATTTACCAATGAACACAAACTAAAGTCATTTTTTTCAAAGCAATTCCTAATTTTATTTCGACGGAAGAGAGTGATTTCTAATTAAGCATGTTTGCATGCGCGCGCCCGCGCACACACAAAGTACATACATAAACACATACGCAGGCTAGTTAGATACATTAGCGCCAAGCGCAGATGGAGGATAATCAAGAGTTTCCGTAAAAAGGATTTTCCAATAGAATGTGTGCTATATCTTTTATAAAAAAAAATCTTTTTATAAATTCTTTTTGTCTTCAAAACTTGATTACATCTCAATCTTCAATTTTTTTTATTATTAAGTTACACAAATTTTATAATATTTGAATTATTCTATATTAGGGGACTAACTATTTAATTTTAACTGAACCTTTCATAGTATATCATATTAATTACAACCATAACTTACTAAGCTATTATTAGAAAAAAAATAAATCAATATCCATAATTAATAATTAAGAAAAAATCTTATTCAAATATATATATTTTAAATTTAACTGCACAACGTATAAAAATTTGTGGCAAATTAATCTAATATATTTTTAAAGATTAAATTCCTTATAAAACTGGAAAATAATGAATGGTGTCTATATAGGATGTAAAATGAAAATAATTTTTTTCATTATTTATGAAATTATTCTAATATATAATTAATTTATATCAAGAAATACATTTGTCTAATTTCAATTGAAATTCCTTACAAATATAAATGATAACGTACTTATTATCAGAAGGATTATATTTTAGCAATCGATAAGATTAACACCTATAAGTATAGAGAAGTATAAATACTATTCAAAATTCAATTTCTAAATGAAATGATAGGCATTAAAATCATGTTAAGAAAGAAAAAAAGAGTAAAATAATTGGTAAATTTGATTTATATGCTTTACATAAATAATTTTATTTTATTTCTAGAATCTTAAGATATTCGAGAACGCAACATATTTTGGTTAAGAAGTCTTTGAGAGATTTTCATATAAAGATAAAGATATACTTAATTTGGTATTAGAATTTTTCTCGAATTGGTATTTTTCCCGAAAAAATAAGTTTCTGATCAATGTTTTGTGATTCTATTCAATTAAGGGCTAAGATTTGCTTTGGCAAAAACATTAAGCTATTGGAGCACATGTGTGTGAATATACACGGCAACATTACCAAGGTAATTCTAGATTATGTTTTTATACAACCACGAGTATGTCAAGGATTGTTTTTTTTAAGGTTAAATTGTAGAAAACCCTACTGTATTATCAACATTTCATAAAAAACCCATCTACTATCAATTTAACAAAAAACACCCTCATAGTATTGCAGTATTTTGTAATTTCTGTCAAATTTATGATAATGGATGTGAAATTTTACCATTTCTTGGCTAATCCAAGTTTGTTCTTCGTTAAATTTAAGAAAATAAAAGAATTTATTGTTGAATTGTACAATAATATTGATTATTTTCTACTGAATTTGATAGTATAAGGGGTCTTTTTTACTCGTTTCAATAGTACATGAGCGTTTATTTACGAAACCATGATAGTGCAGGGGTTTTCTGCAATTTACCCTTTTATTAAGCAATATTTCAAGGATGGTCGATTATGTGATTGTGTTGAGCATTCTTGCACTTGAAGTAACAAAATGGAACCTAACAATCTATTAAATGTGAATTAATATAATTATTAATTAATGTGATACCTTCTATATAACTGTTTTTGCAGGGTATACAGTCATATGTTTCATGGGCCTTCTTATACTTTGCTGCTGGAAGTAATAGAGTGCTCATTCTTGTTGATAACCGGCCATGGATGATGAATAATCACTCAGATCAGCAGAGATATGGCAACTAATGGTGACCAAGGTTTGTCCTTCTCACCCTGCTTATATAAAACTTTTTGTATCTTTCCCTCTCAGTTTGCACATTTTCTTGCAGTAACAGAATATCACCATTCACAAACACAAGGGCACTACACAAGACATCAACACAAATGGAAGCAAAGTGGAAATAATGATTGTCATGAGCCAAAGCATACCAAATCAAAGAGGTTTCATCGGTGGTTTCCTGTTATCAACTCCACAAAATTGCAAGAGAAGTTCTTTATGTCGGTAATGGATCTGAGCAAAGCTCTTCACGGGTTCATTGTGTTTGAAGTGGTTTGGAAAGATGTGCATGGCATCAACTATCTAATGAGCTCCAGGTACTAACATCATCATCTGATTAGCGGGACATTTCTAGGAAAATTTGATGCCTATGATAGGAGAATTGTAGCTTTTCTTTCCCTTTTCCCCCGGTTTTACTTTGTGATTCACGATAATGTTTTTTTCTGAAATCTGGATAAAACACACATGCAGGTCTATTATTAATTTAAAAACATATCGTCAATGCTACTAAGTACTAACAAATAAGAGATAGGCAACAGAAAGCTCCATTAGGTTAATGTATTATTAAATATGATATTTTAACAGTTATGAATCTATGACCCAGAGTGCCTTCACAAGAAAAGTACCTAACACTATTTCGTGAGTAAAAATTAATCTCTGCTTAATGTATAAAAATCCACACCTTCATCATGCCAATAGTCCATGCAATGAACTTAGTTTTGTGCAACTTAGAGAAACAAATGCATAGAGTTAGGGAGCCTTGAAATATTAGATATTTCAGAAACCAAAATGTAAAAGCAATGGGAACACAGAAACTGCAAGTCTGCAACTACCGGTGTGTACTAGGTCCACATTTTAGTTAGCTTATTCTAGGGAATGACATTTGTTTTTCTCAAATTCTATTGGTAATCAATAGGCTTTTTATGTCAGAAGGTTTCTATATTGCTCGCAGGCGGACGCGTCACTTGCTTTGGAAGTCAAATCCATGACAAAATGGGAATTCTACAGCCCCGACCAGGCTTCAAGCTGTATATCTTCTTGGTTTTCTGGCAAAACATCAGAAACTCAATCCCTCAAGAAGAACTTAAGGCTGTTATCTGATTTAAACCTTCACCAATGGGATGCTCACTCTTCTTCAGTGTTACTTCAAAAACCATCTGCTGATAAAGTTCTTTCAGATGACGACTTCTTAGATGTTCAAGAATCTCTTACTGAAACAGATGATGAGGAAGAATTCCGACATAAAGAATATATGATTTTGACCATATTTCAGTATCAAATGGCAGTAAACCAGAGGAAGAATCAGATATTGCACCAAATAAATACTCTGACAAATTGATACTCTTTAGATTCAGCGACTGTATTTTGCCCATGAATTAAGGGCAAATCATTATGTCTGATTTGAGGCTTTTGACATTGCTTGAGGCTGGGTTGCCTTCTTGGGTTTATCTTCTTCCAGTCTTATCCCCTCTTCTGCCCTTTTTACCGCCCATGGATGCGGCACTTAGCAAGAACTTTCTATATAGTGGTCTCTCTTGTGACAGTCATATTTGGTTTCTATGATCTGTATAAAAATGTACCGCTCTTGAAGGCAACTGTTGCCCACCTCTCTGGTCCGCTATTTAGTTGGATAGAAGGATGGGATATGGTCACAAGGCTTCGCTACCTTGGAACAATGCTTTTCCTCCAAAATCTTGAGAGGCACTGAAATGGTTCATGGTGATGTCACGAACAAAAGAGCACTACTGTCAGCAATTACAAGACCCATTGAGCGGACCACCACTCTCTGAAGTCATAGAAGTCATATCCCTTTTGTGGAATGCTTGTATGGAAGCTAGTGAGATGCTTTCTTCAACATTATGGTCTGCATTAGCTTCCATGTATAGCGTGTTTTCTTGACTTTGCCGAGTTTGTGTTGTCTCCCTTTGAAGTTCTATATTCATATATTTTGAGTATAGGTAAGTCCCCTGATCTACATCTAGTTGTGTTATGACTAAAACTGTTCATGTGTGGTATGGTTCCCATGAGCTCGTGCTATTGATTATCTGAGATACATCCCTTTTCTATGTGCATCTATTTACCTCAACACATGTTTAAATAATGAATGAAAGAATTATGTGACACAATAAATAACAATGTCCAATTCAAGAAGACCATGGATGTATCTCTCTATAGACAGAGAACCAAAACCACCCCCCCCCCCCCCCCCCCCCCCCCCCCCCAAAAAAAAAAAAAAACAAACCCAACCCCCCACCCCCAAAACACACACAACACACACGCGCGCGTGCGCACCCCAAAAAAAAAAATGCAGGCCAACATGTATTTGATTTGGCTTATTGGTTGGAGTCGTGAGAACTCTTGTTACTGAAAGTCATCTCACTCACCTTTTCTCCATTGTAAATTGTATTTCTTTAACAAGAGCATATTCAATTAGAA
>JAVJIF010009470.1:0-136462 GCA_038442645.1 Agave tequilana
TAAGAAATTCTACCCCATCCATAAGACTGCCCTCATCAGGAGAACATCATGCAGTATAAACATGAACCCAATGAACCATTCTGGAAGTATTTTGAAAGGTTTAAGGATTTGTTAGCTCAGTGTCCTCACCACAGAATAGAGAAGTGATGGCAGTGCCAAATTCTCTATGACGGGTTAGATTATCAGACCAAGATGCTCCTTGAGACTATGTGTCAAGGAGAATTTTTATAGAAAGATGCGGATCAGGGTTGGGACGTATATGAAGCCTTAGCTGAGAAAATCATTCAGTGAGAGTCATGCCCTGAAAAGACTAATCCTACAACTTTCAGAACTGTTATGCATTCTATTGAGTCCTCTATAGCTGCTGAGGCTAAAATCACACAATTGAGGAGATTGTAACTACTTGAGGCAGGGACCAAACTAAGTGAACTAGGTCAACCCAACACAAGTGACAAGTCTGGGTTGCACCTACTGCCATGCCTTAACTACTTATTTGAGGAGTATCCAGTTTACTAAGCTCAGATGTTTCCTGATAGTATGAATGCAGCCTATGCCAGACCCAATTACTATCCTTACTCTAAGAAGTACAACCCGGGATGGAGGAATCATCCAAATTTTTCTTGGAATCAGTCTGGTCCTAAGCAGCCAAGACAACACCTTCCATATCAGTACACTGCTCAAACCCATCAACCCAATTCCATCAAAATCAATCAAATTTTCAGACAACGTACCACACAATTTCCAGCCCACTTACCAATATCAGCAACAAAATCATCCAGATAGGAAAATGTCAGATTTGAAAAGAATGATAGAAACCTTATACAAACTCAAGCCTCAATGATGACAATCATAACCAAGCTATTAATAGGCTAGAAGTTCAAATAGGTCAATTGACTAACTCACTTAATGAAAGACAAAAAGGAACATTACCTAGTTAGCCATTGCCTAATGCAAAGAACCCCTTCCCTATTAATGAAGCTGAGGACATAATTCCAAAACAATGCAACACTGTTCATATCCTAAGATCAGGAAAACAAGTTGATAATAAATTTTAAATCACCTAGTTTTCAATAATCTAGTGTCAAATCCTCTTGTAACTACACTACAAGTTCAAAATGATCCATCTTCATCTTCAAGTTCATAACCATCCACTTTCAAGTTTAATGAAAAGATAAAACAGATAAGCAAACTCACAAGCCTATTATGTGATTTCCTAATAGGCTAGCAACAAACAAGACTAATGCTCAAATGAAAAAAAATTAGGGAAATATTTAATCAAGTCCAAATAAATGTGCCCCTTCTTGATGTCATACAACAAGTTCCATCATATGCTAAATTTTTAAAAGACATTTGCACCAAGAAAAGAAAACCAAATGTTTCTCAGAAAGGTCTTCCTTGCATCCAAATCAGTGAGTTGTTACCGGGCCCACCCCTGTAAAATACAAAGACCCCGGAAGTCCAACCATTTCATGCATCATAGGACAGACACAATAAACCGGGCACTGCTTGATCTAGGAGCTAGTCGGTGTATCAGCAACTCAGGCTGGGTGACCTCCGTTCAACCTAGGTTACTATACAATTAGCTGATCGTTCTGTAAAGATTCCCAAGGGGAAATTACAGATGTCCTTATATGGGTCGGGGTTCATCTACTCTGTAGATTTCATCATTCTGGAAACACAACCCATTCAAAACCCGAAAGCTCAAACCCCGATCATTCTGGGATGACCTTTCCTAGCAACTGCAAATGCGATCATAAACTGTAGGAATGGCTCATGACACGACAAAGGAGGTGAACGTTTTCTACCTGGAAGACAACCTCGGGACTTGGATAACCAATCGTTTGAAATGAACTTGATTGAAGAACTCACAAGTGAACATGAAGAGGAGTTAGAATATGAATCTGCTCATGAATTTGACTTGGAGTCGGATGACTTCAATCTTGACCAGATTGTTGAATCAACAGTTGAGTGGGCAACAAATGCGACCCCAATCATTCTCTTACAAGAAGAACAATCATTGACAAATCATACACCTTTGTCAGAACTGAAAGTTCTTCCTAGTTATCGCAAGTATCAGTACTTGGGTGAAAAGGAAGCTTTCCCTGTGATCATAGCTTCTCATCTGACTGAACAACAAGAAGAGAATCTTCTTGCTGTATTAAGGAAAACAGAGCGGCCATTGTTTGGACCATGGCCGATATTAAGGGGATCAGCCCATCTATTATACAACATAGGGTTCATCTGACAGAAGAGGCCAAACCAAAACGGGATCCACAGCGTCGACTGAACCCCATTATGCAAGAGGTTGTCCCGTACTGAAATCCTGAAATTGCTAGACAATGGGATAATTTATCCCATATCTGATAGCCAGTATATTAGTCCAGTCCATACTGTGCCAAAGAAAATAGGCTTTATTGTGGTAGAGAATGATAAGAAAGAATTAGTACAAACTCGTCTTCTAACGAAGATACGAGATTGTATTGATTATCACAAACTGAACGATGTCACATGTAAAGACCATTTTTCTTTTCCTTTCATAGATCAGATACTCGAGAGATTGGCAAGACACAAAGATTACTTTTGGATGGATATTCAGAATACAATCAAATTCTAATTGCTCCCGAGGACCAAGAAAAGACAACTTTCACCTGTCCATTGGAACGTTTGTATACTGACGAATGCCCTTTGGATTATGCAACGCTTTCTACAATGTTCCAATGTTGCATGCTTGGTCTTTTCTCTGACATGGTAGAAAGATTTCTGGAGATTTTTATGGATGATTTTCTGATATATGGCGATTCCTTTGACCATGTCTGCATCATCTAAAGTTGGTCTTACAAAGATGCATGGAGAAGAACTTGACACTTAACGGGGAAAAGTATCATTTCATGGTCAAACAAGGAATTGTCTTGGGCAAGAGATTTCAAGTAGAAGGATTGAGGTTGACAAATTCAAAGTAGAGGTGATAGCAAAACTCTCTAAACCTAAATGTTTAAAAGACATCAGATCTTTCCTGGGGTATGCTGGCTTTTACAGAAGATTTTTTAAAGAGTTTAGGAAAATTCTAGACCTTTAACTAATTTTTTAGGAAAAAAGTGTCTTTCAATTTTGATGAGGGATGTCTACAATCTTGGGAGGAATTAAAAACAAACTTGTCTCAGCACCAATAATCTCAGCACCTGATTAGAGTAGACCCTTCGAAATCATGTGTGACGCCTCTGATTATGCTATAGGCGCTGTTTTAGGACAACGCATTGATAACATGTAACATGTGATTTATTATGCTAGTATGACGCTAAATGAGGCCCAATTCAATTACACAACAACTGAAAAGAAATTTTAGCAGTTGTGTTTGTGTTGGAGAAATTCTGCCAGTACCAACTAGGGTCTAAGACAACGATTTTCACCGACCATTCTGCCCTCAGGTATTTGATGTAAAAGAAGGATGCTAAGGCTAAGCTTATTCGTTGGATACTTCTTTTGCAAGAATTCAATCTAGAAATAAAAGATAAAAAGGCGTCAAAAATGTGGTGGCTGATCATCTTTCAAGGATTCCTAATGCACCAGGAGAGATGGTACCAATTAATGAAAGTTTTCCTGACGAACACATCTTCATGATGTGCAAAGAGCCCTGGTATGCTGACATTGCAAATTACCTTGCAACCGGGCAAACACCTTTGAGTTGGTCAAATCAAGACAAACACCGCTTTTTGACACAGATATGGTTCTTCTTTTGGGACGAACCATATCTATTCAAATATTGCCCTGACCAGATCATTAGAAAGTATCTTCCTGAGGATGAACATCATAGCGTATTGATATTTTGTCACGAGTTTGCTTGTGGTGGACACTTTGATCTACGAAAGACGGCCGAGAAAGTTCTTCAGAGTGGTTTCTACTGGCCCACTCTCTTTAAGGACTCTTACACTTTATGCAAACTCTATGCAAAATGTCAGATGATAGGTCGAGTCACACCAAGGACATGATGCCCCTTAAACCAATCCTGGAAGTAGAAAATTTTGATTTGTAGGGCATTGACTTCATGGGATCCTTTCCAATATCCTACGGCAACCAATTCATTTTGGTAGCCGTAGATATATTTCTAGGTGTGCTGAAGCTATTCTAACTAGGACGAATGACAACTGAGTTGTCTTCAAGTTTTAAGAGAAAATATCATTTCACGCTTTAGAGCCCCCCATACGATAATAACCGATAAAGGGAGTCATTTCTGCAATCGGGCTTTTGAAGCCCTAATGCAGAAGTACTCCATTTCTCACAAATTATCCACGCTAACCATCTTCTGACAAATGGACAAGTGGAGGTAACAAATAGACAATTAAACTCATCTTGGAGAAGACCGTGGGACAGAATCGTAAGACTGGTCCATCAAACTTGTTGATGCTCTATAAGCTTATCGCACCGCCTACAAAACTATCCTAAGAATGTCTCCATATCGAGTGATATTTGAAAAATCATGCCATTTTCCCTTGGAGCTTGAGCATCATGCTTTGTGGGCGATTAAACAACTAAATTTTGACTTAAGGAAAGCTGGTGACTTAAGAAAATTGCAGATTTCTGAATTTGAAAAAAATATGAAATGAAGCTTACGATAAGGCTTAGATTCCTAAATACAGAATAAAACTCTTCCATGACCGATCCATAAATCGGAAGAATTTTGTCCCTGAATAAAAGGGTCTGTTATACAATTCCAGGCTCCACCACTTTCCAGGTAAACTGAAGACCCGATGGCCAAGACCCTATCTTGTGCATATAGTTTTTCCTCATGGTGCTGCAGAAATCTCTGATCCCAAGAATGATAGTACTTTTAAAGTCAATGGTCAAAAATTGAAACCATTCTACACCCTGAGCCTAAGTCACATGGGACTTTTGAACTGGGTCTTTGCGACCCAGTCTAAATGTGACCAGGCCCTCCTTCAAATTTTCCTGTCATTCATTGTATATCTTTTGGGACCCTTCCTGTAAATACTGTCAATTTTTTCTTTCTTTAATAAATAAAATCATATAGAAAGCAAGAAAGCAAAATAAAATAAAAAATAGGATTTAATTGATAAATGAAACCTAGGTATTCTCTCTCTTATAAATATACCAATTATTAACCAATAAAATTCAGAAATAAACCCTAGGTAACTTATTTATGTTTTTACCTAGGGGCAAAAAAGAGAATACACCCTTCTCAGGTCTCTATAAAACCTCTCCATACCCACTCCCGTGCCTCTACGCTAATTTGAGATCAGATCTGGAGAGGAGAGACGAGCGTGCCGCCACCAAAAAATTCCCAGCCTCTGCCTCCTTAAATTTGTCGCATTTTCTACACCAAAGTCGCGGATCCGCGGCGTTTCTGTGGAGTCCTGCGTGCCAAAAACTTTCTCTGTGGTCGATTTTTCTTGTAAATCCTAGATCTACAGCAAGCTCTGCGCGTTTATGTGTGCATTGCTTTGTGTAATTCAGTTTCTGATTTCCCCTATAAATTTCAGGGGAGGTTTGCAAATTCCTATCTTTTTCTCCGAATTTTAATTCATGGAACCTACTATTTTTGCTGAAAAGGGTTTTTCTAGGATCCTTAGTGATGTCAATGGGTATGGCCATGTGTTTCTTGATAGGATTAGGGAGTGGAATTAGTTCACATTAGTTTATGATAATTCTGAGTTTGAAGCTTATAATTGTCCGGAACTTGTTAAGATCTTCTACTCTAGTATTGATCAAACTACCATAGATCTTGATGCTCATTGATTCACTGTGCATCTGGTGACTGGGGACATCATTGTCACTACTGATTGATAGAGGATTACATACAAGTCCCCAGCAACCCACACCATAGCGAGCCCCTCCCTTTGATAGAGTACATAACCATCATGGGTGCTTGTTGCACTGAGCAGGATCGTGGGCTCAAAGCCAATACAACCTTCAGGAACATATATTGCATTGGACGCTAGATCCAACGCAATATTCTTAGCCTAGACCACACCACTTCTTTCAATAGGCCTGTGTTGTAGATTATTCATGATCTGATGACAAAGCAGCACACAATATGCATTAACACGATCATATTCAACTATCTCATCACCAACTCCACATGCACTAGAGGTGCCAAATATTCACATCGCGTATTAGTGATTCATTTGTGTAAGAATTTCCTACCAGACGACGTCTTTGATTCATATGACCGGGTATTTATTGCACCAGAATGGGTAACTAGCACATACAACAGTTGTTTACATGTCGCTTAGACCCCTAGTGTCTAACCCGAGGATGCCCAAGCACAATCATCTTCTGAGGAACTATTAGAGGAGGATGATGAGCCTGCTTTTTGGCAGTAGCCCCCGCCCACTGATTCTAGAGCCTTCATGTCTTCCATATGGAAAGGCATGAAAAAAATTTTCAAGAGCCAGATTAGGTTGAGAAAGCAAATGGAGGAGCAGACCACTCGTTTGGAACGTATTGAGGAGGGTTTACGAAGATCACAATCGGCTTATCCAAGCACCACGGCTGGTCCGAACCGTAAGAGGGGGTGATATCCTTTCATTACCTTATTTCATGCGTGGGTTTTATTGCCATACATTGGGGATAATGCATGAGATAAATATGGGAGGTGAGTACTAACTTATATTTTTTATTTTTTAAGATTTTAGTTTTTTTAAGATTTTAATTTCATTATTAAAAAAAATTCTTTGATTCATTTTAAAGAAAATTAACATGATCTTAGAAATTAGGGAAACTCTAAACTAGGATTTCTTGATATAAGTTAAAATAAGAAAAATTGTTAGATATTTAAGTTAAGAAAGAATAGAAAGATAATTAGATTTTGAATTTTTCCTAAGTATTATATACATTTACGTGTTGAGGGATTTTACAAAGACTTAGTACCTTTATTTATATAAAATATAAAAGAAAAAAAGAAAAAATGTTAGAAATAAATACTTAATCACCAATTAAGCTGGCTAGTTGTGCCTTAAGAAGCATGACCAGTCACGCCTAAAGGTGGTTGAGTCCTTAACATCTGTGGCCTTATTTACTCGAGTCCTTGAACCTTAGGGATGTATCCTCATCTGATGTCCTAAAACCATCTTGTCTTGGAGTCATCGGTAAAAGGCTCACTACATGGGTAAATTAGAAAGCCTAATGAAGCTAAGGAAAATAAATAAGTTGTAAATACATAAAAAATATATAAAAATAAAAAATATATATATATAATAATAGAATATAAATAAAAGTATCATAGTCTAAGAACAATTCCTCATACATATAAATGTATATATTTTAGGCTTGATACAAAATCTGATGCTCTCTCTATTTTAGAAACTTAACCTTAATTAAAGACAAAACCTTAAATGGAGACTTATAATGAGAAGAAATAGTTTGGGGTACCCTAAAACCAGAAGATCACTTAAATCTTTGTAAAAAAAGATCATAAACTTTCTTTCTTTTTCTTTTTAAAAAAATCACTAACATATTTCTTTAGATTTTGTGGGTGCAATCCACTGAAAACTCTCAAGAGACAAAACTCCTCCTCTAGGGTAACCTAGAGGTTTAACAGCTTGTTGCACATGCTCAGTGCAATCGTGTCACCTACGAAAGTGGTGTAATAATATAGTTAGGATTTTACTTTTTTTTCCTCTTTGCTTATTTTGCTTGAGGACGAGCAAAGGCTAGGTATGGAGGTGTGATTAGTGTTTAATTTTTTATCATTTTGCATCACACTTTCATACATATTATCAATGAAAATAAGCTTTTTCATGGTTATTTCTCTTAAATTTTAGGTTCACTCTTTAATGAAGAAGAAGGCTCAAATCCAAGCTAATTCAAGAATTTAAAGGAGATTAAAAGAGCCCAAATCAAAGAAGCCCACATCTATAACGATCCAGGAAATATCCTTGTGGTTCTAGAAGGTCCTACAGTACACTTGGGGAGAGACAGACTATCAGTGCATTCGCTGGCATATGGTAGTACTAGGGTTGTTGATGCATCGTTTGATCCTATGGCATAACCGGAATGCCGAGTGTCGATAAAGGTGACGTGTGCGTCAACTACAGACGCAAGAAGCTAGAACAACTATCTGTCCAGCAGATACAGAACGTGAGGCTCAAACCCGTGTCTCTTTTGAGTTACGTCAGACACGCGAAATCTGCGTGTGGAGACCAAAACGCGAAGATCAAATGGCTTCCATTTCTGAGGCTTCATCTCTCAAACGCGACGTTCAGCAGCGCGAGGTCCGTGCCTCTTCTCAGAGACACGAGACACGCGTCTCTACAAGAACACTGGACTCAGAAGGTCCACGTTTCTCAGGTGTCCTAGCCAGATGCGACAATGAGCAACGCGAGGTCCACGTCTCTTCTCAGCAGAGGCACGATACCCGCGTTTCAAAGCCAAAAGCGAGAGCCGCATTTGCTCTACAGAACGTGAGCTCCGAGTTTCTAAACCCTGCATTTTAGAATTGCGACACAAGGATGGCTCTCAGAAGCTGAAAAGCCCACGAAAACCTGAGGCTAATCTTTTTGATCCCCGGCCGACAGATCTGAGGAATTATTTGACAAAGAAAAGGAGTGCTAATCAGATCGCTCCATCCTGTTACTATGAACGGCTCATCATAGCAATGCTCTCTGAATATCGCTGCAGCTCACAGTAAGCAAGCTGTCAGTATTCAGACGATTAACCTCAACCTCCCGATCAGCCAAAAGGCATCGTTCCCACAAAAAGAGAACCTTCTCTGATACGGAGTATCCCGAAGTCACTATAAACATGACAGGTCCAAGCACTACGCCAAGCAGAAGTAGGAAAAAATAACCGGCAGTAAGCTCTAATGAGTCTCATGATGAACCGGAAGGAGTGCACCACCACACTTGCACTCGAACTTGCATAGTAGCCCCAGTTGACTACAGTGCCCTAGCCTGGGGCATTGAAGTAAGTGAATCACACTCTACCATCGCGGAATCACAGGCCTCGAACTCTTCTGTAGAGAAAGAAGCCTTCGCGTATATGGCAAACACTCCTGATGAGACGACCAGGCACTTTAGAACAACAAGCCCAGGTCTAGAGGAACAACTCGATATGATTCGCGCCCAATAAGAATCTATCGAGACCCTCAAGCAGATGCTTGCACAATTGCTTAAGGATAAGAAGAAGTCGAAGGCCAAAACTTCTTCTAAGAAGTTTAAAGGTAAGCGGAAAGAAGGGGAGAGCTCATCTTCTATGCATATAGAGGAGGAGCAACAGTCCAACTCCGAGTCGTCTAAGTCTTCATCTGAAGAGGGAGGCAATTCAGAGAATGGGGGCACTCATTCTAAAAGAATGAATCGTCTTCGAAGAAGCGTGTAAGGAAAAGCTTCTCCAAATCACCCCAGTTCTTGATGGAGTCTCGGGAGTTTCATGAACCATTCAAACACGAGTCCTTTCAGAGTGCCGATGAATAAACACGCCAAGATGGCATCATTTGCTACTACATTCTCTGTCTGAGACTTGAAGTAATAGATATGTTGGTTCGGTGATCCTTTGCCGTCAAAGGCCTGTAGGGTCGGAGCTTTGAACTTGGGAGGATACGGGACAAGATCCCATTCTGCCGGGTATGGCCGGACCACTCCTACTTCTTGGTGGCCTTTCTGATTGGTGAGAGCTTCTAGACGCTGCTCTAATTTATTTATCATGCCAACTCTGCTGGCAACAAAGCAATGAAAGAGAGAGTTGGTCAAAGCATTTGTCGAGAGATTTCAGAATATGGCACTCCGATGTCCTAGCAGAATGACCTAGGCCACCCTGGTGGAAACATGCCGTCATAATTTGTAAACTTCACTCCTAGCCCAGATAGGAGTTGCTGAAAGCCGCACCTGAAAGCAGTTGGTCTAGCAAGGTGAACATGCAAAAAAAGATTATCGTCAGGGTTAAGGCAGAAGAAAACAAGCCCAGACCTGAAAAGTCAACAAGGCACACGTCAGAAGTATCTTTCCAGTCAAAAAGGAAGGATACATTGGCAATAGAGGCGAAATCTCCCATTAAACCTCAGCTGACCAGAGGGGGTGGTTCTTCAAGTAAGCCGAGCGCCAACATGCAGTACTTCTTCAAAGACGAGAACGTCAATTCATTTTTACAAGAGTAACAGATTGAAGCTTCTTAAAACTAAACGTCCCGAGGAGGTCGGCAAGATCGACAATCCCAGCTACTGCTTGTATCATAGGATGCTGGGGCACCCTCTTAAGAGCTGTTACATCTTTAAAGATATCCTCCAAGCTTTGATTGATGCAGAGGTGCTTAAGCTCCACCCAGAATAGAAGAAAGTGACGGCAAACATGACGTCATTTCTTCAGTTCGGGAACCAGCCTCCAACACCGGCCAGAGTAGTTGCCATCCTGAAAGGGGAACTAAAGATGATCAATACAGACCCACATCACCAGTAGGAGAAAGGTCTTGTGCCTGTCCTTACTCCTCAGGAAGGGATCATGTGGATTCATCCTGATCTTGTGGAAAGCCAATAATGGACTACTGTTACCAATAGGAAGTCCAAAGGTAAGGCAAAAGCTTCACCTTGCAATGCAGTGTTCCTTCCTCCCGGGAACCAGAGACCGATACCCCCTCACTAACCGATTTGGAGGAGGAGACAATCGTCCTTGCCGTAGAGCTGAATGCACCACTCGTGGCTGAAACTCGTTCGGGTCAGTCATATTTGAAGAAGTACGATGAGTTGGCCGTTAATCCACCTAAATCTACTTCAGAGCCAACCAAGCCATCCATGAAGCAACCTGTGGAGAAGCAGAAAGAGCTTCGGTATGCCAAGGCTCTCCTGAAGGACAATGCAAAACGATCTTCAACACCTCACCGCTTTGATATCTTGGCTCAACTAGCCAATATCCCGGCCAGGACCATCCTTTACGAGCTTTTGAGACTATCAAAGTCAACAAGAGAAGATCTGAGGGAAGCTCTAAGCTGATGCTGGGTCTTCATGGCCCAGATCCTGGCTAGACCACGAAGAAGACTGCCCATACCTCTCAACATGCCCCTGCATCACCTTCACGCCAGACGACATGCGAGTCAAGAGGAAACATGATAGGCTCATGTACTTTACAGGGTATATTGGATCGTCTGAAGTGAGCCGCATTCAGGTAGATCCAAGATCCGCGTTAAGCATTATACCTCACTGGGTCATACAGCACTTGGGGATCCCCACTCACCGATTGAGCGCCACCCAAACTACTAATTATGGTTTCAATCCAATGGTACGCACCAATAGGGAAGATCAAACTCAAGTGTCAGATTGGGGGCCTGAGATCTGAAGTGACGTGCTATGTGTTTGATGCCGACACTTCGTATAATTTGTTGCTGGGATGATCGTGGATTCATCGTAACTCCATCGTCCCCTCCACTCTCCATCAAGTCATGAAGTATATCGACGGAGATGGGAAAGTCCGAACGTTGATCGCCGAAAGGCATCCATTTAAGAGGGTAGAGAACTACTTCACAGACTCCCTCCTATACCAAGATTCTCTAGAGATGAATGAAAATCCCCAGCCAGAGGAACCAGACTCTGACATTGAACCAGAGGCAGAGGAAGAATGTCTTTGGGAGCTGAACGCACTTGTAACGAGCATTAATAAGCTCGATGTCAATAACCCCACCAATGATGTAGGCGAGTGGTATATTGATGAAGAGTTAGATTTGGCCTACTTTTCTGTGTTTGCTTCTGATTCCTTGCCGTCAGACACGAGTACCGATGTAGATGATGACCCTTGGTCGGCAATAGGTGCTCTGACATCATTACATGTACCGGTGAGGTCATCCCTCATGGCATATCAAGGCGTTAATAATGCACAAGGATCGTTATTCATGGTCCCAGCTAGACGCAAAGGCCAAAGACCAATCCTTTTTGGAAGAGTCGAGTCCAAATCAATGACTCGCGAAGACTCTGAAAGCGACAATGAATCTCCTCAATTCTCTCATTATGAGCCAAATGTACTCAGAATGATGGAGAACATGGGGAACGACCTAACAAATGGTAATGGCTTAAACTTTGGCAAAGGAAAGAGAACACTGCTTTGATCCTTTGTTCCAAAAGGGAAAGCCCCTGATTATTATCATCGAACTCGCAAGGGATTGGGCTATGTGTCAACTCCAATCTCGTCGGGCTCTGAGTCTAAAGAGTCATTATATCACTACTGCTCGTTGGCACATCGTCGTGGGAGTCAGATGTTAATGTTAATAACATCTTCAAAGAAATTTTGATAAACATGGTTTCAACAAGCCACCCGGAAGATAAAGATGAAGAAATGATCCGGTCAGATACTGATTCTTGAATCAAACACCTGAACACTCTCTGGGATATTCGCTTCGAACAACGTGAACCTCTTACAGAGGATAAGGTCACCCAGAACAATCTGCGAGATGAGGCTAATCCTAAGCCCATCTTTATAAGCGAAAGCTTATCACCCTCTGATAAGAAAGATCTAATATCTCTTGGAGGGAGTATATAGATGGGATCTGGATTTCTAGTGGGAGTATAGCTTCATACCCATATACTAAAGAGAACGGTGTAGCTTTCGTCGGTTCGTGCGATAAACCCATAAGCATTCACCTAATTTGTCATCCCAGTCACATTGGCTTTTCAAGCTGAATTTCTTGAGAAGTTTTCCAATAGTCTTATTGAAAGCTTCTGTAAGGCCGTTAGCGGCTGGATAGTATGCCGTTGAAGACTCGCTCTAGATTCTGAACTTATTACAGAACCTCTGAAAGGCTTGGCTGACGAACTAGGGTCCGTTATCATGGACAATTCATCGTGGCACGCCAAAGCAGTAAATGACATGATGTTTAATGAATTTGATCATGTCAGATGTCTTTACCTCCTTCAACGGAATAACTTCGGCCCATTTAGAGAAGTAGTTGGTTATGGTTAGGATAAACCGATGTCCTTTGGATGAAGGTGGGCTGATAGGGCCAACCACGTCCATCCCCACATTTTAAATGGTCAGGTAGAAGTTATAGAGCGAAGATGTCCTGGTGCTTGATGGGTGAAGTCACCATGGACCTGACAGGCGTGACATCGTTTGGCAAAAGCGATGGCGTCAGGGATCATCTTTGGCCAATAATACCCCAGTCTTCAGAGTCAATCTCCAAGTTGCGGACCAGGCTGATGAGCTCCACACATGCCGTCATGTGCTTATTTGAATACTTTATGTGCCTCCTTCTGTGATAGGCAGCGGAGGAGGATCCCATCATGCGATCGGCGGTACAGTGTCCGCGTGATTGCACTATAGTAGAATTTAGGGGCTTCCTTCTAATGGCAGCTGCCTCTTTGGGGTCATCAAGAAAGATGTCGTATAATGCATAGTCGAGTTCGGAAAACGCCAATCCCAGAGTTCTGGACCTGTTGAAGTCTCTAGAGCTTCTTTGACTTGATAATCTCCTGTCAGCTTTTGGTGGTCTTCAAAAGAGAATCTTAGGCAACACAGGTCATGGCTGTATACGAGTATTTTCTCTACTACTCCGGCTGGAAGGGCCAATGAAGCAGCGAGAGACGCCAGTTCATCTACGTGCGCATTTTGCTGGCGAGGTACAAGGTCGATGTAAAAGTTTCTGAATCTCTCGGCCATGTAGATAGTTGCGTTGTAATAGGGTACTAAATCTTCATGTTTGACTTCGTACTCCTCGCGAACTTGGTTAACGATGAGCTTAGAGTCACTGTATGCTTTAAGATTTTTAATGCCAATCTCATCGGCGATTTGCATTCCAATTAAAAGAGCATTGTGATCGGGGCGGAACAAGCACTCAAAAATATGTGTTTTATGAAATCAATGAAAAAGCAAGCGTGCTAATGTTCCCTCGATACTTCCGTTATAGCATTGACTCAACGGGTCGAATCCACAGGGACGGGAGGCGATAAAAGCATTAACAGCTTTTATTCACGTGTTATATTAACAGTTCTTCTTTGTTAAAAGAATGAAAAGGAAAAGAAAAGAAAAGAAATCCAGAAGTGATAGATGGAGAAGGGCGATGAAACGGCCATGTAAAAATAAAGAGTAATGGTTTTGAAAACTAAAAGAAGAAGAAACAAAGGTGAACTAAGCGGATGGTAAAAACAACAATAGAAAAATGATAAAAGTGCTTGGAATTGGTTTTTAAAACAAAGTAAAAGAAAACTCATGGCTACTAACTACTAATTGCTCCACTAACCATGCTAACCTCTTAGTGATAGTTGCCTCACATGGATCCTTGGCCATCACTAATCCTTGGCTTCAAGAGACGATACAGAGCATGGCCCATAAGATTGTTCTTCTACATTCAAATAATACATCCATACCACATAACAAGTTGCAAGCTACTATTAAATCATCAAATCGGTTAGAGGTGAGCATGAAATAAAGAAGACATTGCAAGTTAGTAAGTTAGTGGGTTAGGTGTTAGAAATGTTAGAATGTTAGAATCCATCATCATGAGCCATCAATGGCTCTTGCAAGAGCAAGGCCTTGTAGAGGTTATTAGATTCATGTGGATTATCAAGTAAGTGGTTAGATGGTTAGTGGTTAGTAGTTAGATTGCCATGAGAAGAAAAGATTACCTAAGAATCATGTAGAAGATGGAGAAGATTATATTGGAGAAGAAAGGAGACACCTTTACATAGATTGTCACCATCTATTGCATCAATATCTCTCTATCTCTCTCTGAATCTCTCAGCCCTACTACAAGATCTAAAAACAAAATGAAAATACAAAATAAAAGAGAAAGAAAATCCTAATATACAACAAAAGAGAGAAAACTGAGCCTAAATCAAAATCAGCTTGCGTTTTGGGACTCTACAGGGCTATATATAGGCATACAGGATTTCTAGAAGACGAGACGGGCCACACGTCGGAAATCGACGCGTGGCCCACCATATGGCCGCAGAAACACGGCCATAGCCGCGTTTTCATGGCCAAACCAGGGACTTAGATCCCTGGTTTTTGGCGAGAGTTCCCCGTCGCTTCTAGGACCTTCTTGGTATAATTGGTTTCGGGTATTTTTACCCGGATATTCGTTTGACATGTGCAAGGGTCTAGGTTCAATGTATCTTCTAGAAACTCCCTTGCTTGGCCTCCAAGAAATCCGAATTTAATTACCCAAAAATGGTTTTAATTAAGCTCTTATTACCCTTTTGCCCTCCTTATCTTGATTATCTGCAAAAGAGACCAAAACACGGTTTAGACCAACATTTTATTCATAAATCAGTAGGAAAATGCGATATAATAATGCAGAATTGTAGACTAATCACACCCCCACACTTATCTTTTTCTCATCTCAAGCAAAATAAGGAAAAGAAAAACTATACTACAAATGTTATTACACCACTTTCGCAGGTGACGCGATTGCACTGAGCGCGTGTAACAAGCCGTTAAACCTCTAGTTACCCCTAGAGGAGGAGTTTTGTCTCCTGAGGGTTTTTAGCGAATTAAACCCACAAAATCCATAAAGAAAAAAGACAAATGTTAGTATTTTGAAAACACATTTTGAAAGAGAGACAAGTTTATGAAATATTTTTGCAAAAATATAAGCGATCTAAGATCATAAGTCCACCAAAAATTATTCTTCCTTAAATTTAGTCTCTATGCAAGATCTTGTCTACAATTAAGGTAAAAATTCAAAATTTGATTGAATATTTTATCCTTCATAAAACCTAGATATTATGCACTTTGTGATAGTGAAGATTTCTGTGATTTCAACTCTAACCATCAAGCCATTTATTTATATTTATATTTATTTATATTTTTTTCTTTTTTCTTTTTTTCCCTTCCCTTAGCTTCATTAGGCTTTCTAGTTCACCCATATAGTGAGCCTATAACCGATGACTCCCAAACCAGACGGTCCTAGGGTACCAGATGAGAAAGCATCCCTCGAGTTTAAGAACTCGATTAAACAGGGCCACAAAACTAAGGGGGATTATTTGTTTCTTTTGACCATCGTTAGGCGTGAATAATCATGCTTCTTGAGACATAATTATTTAGCTTAATAAGTGATTTTTTTCCTTCATATATAATATTTTTTTTTCTTTTTATTTATTTTTACTTTATGGCATTTTAGGTCTTTGTTTCCATCCCAAAAAATTGTGTTTGTGTGAAGTGCAAACTATCTAAGGCAAAAAATTCAAGATAAAATTATCTCTCCAATCTTTTATACTTAATCTATAATTTTAAACAAGATCCATTATTTTGACTGGGTTTACGACGCCATAATTAAGGCTTTCTTAATTTCTAAGATCATCTTAATTTTCTTAAAATAGATCAAAACTTTGTCTCTTGTTTCAAAAGTTTTTAAAGAAAGGAAAAAATTTCCCATAAAAAAGAAGAATTTTAAGAAGAAGTGAAAAATAAAGAAAATCTAAAAACTCTATGTTAGTAAAACCTCCCCCACACTTATCTCATACATTGTCCTCAATGCATCGTGATGTATGTATGCATGAAACAAATAGAGAGGGAAGGAAAAATCACCTTAAGGTGGTGGTTCCGGCGGTGGTCTGATTGGTCCACGAAATGCGGCCCAATCCAATTTGCGTGAAGTCTGGAGGAACACACCAGAGACCTCGATAATACAACCCACTAGAATGATGTATATATGTATGATTTTTATTAAGAATTTACATGATCTAATTTCTAAATTTTTAAAATAATTTCAGAGTCATTATTTTCATCACCTTTGTCCCAAAATGGAGTATGAAAAGATGGAATGATTGATTTGGACTCAGGAAGCACAAGAACTAATACTGACTCAGGAATTTAACTTAAGTCAAGTAAAGGTTCAGGAGTCAAAATTGGTTCAGGAAGTGGGTCCAAATCAAGAAGTTGAAACTCAAGTCCACATTCATTTCCCCATGATGGAATGTGACTTCCTAAGGTTGGTGATTTCAGTTCAAGAATGACAGGTATAGGAACAAAAACTGACTCTAAAATATTACTCAAGTTGGGTAACAAAACAGGAGTCAATATTGATTCAGGAATTTGAACTGAATCACAAATCTGAGAATCTAGGTCACATTCCTCATTGAGTTCAATTCCATAAAAATGAGAACTTACCAATTTATCAATGGGATTTTCAAAAGTATGAAATTGGTCAAGTTCGATATGATGATCATAAAAGATTGGTGATTCAATTTCACAATGGACTGACACAGGATCCAATACTGACTCGGGAAAAGGCCTGAAATCAGGTAAAAACACCTCAGTCAATATTGAATCAGGAAGTGAAATTGAATTACCAAGTTGAAGTTCAGGATCATATTCATGCTCAAGTTCAATTTCAGGAAAGGATAACTTGCCAAAATGTTAATGAGATTTTCAACATTTGAAGTGTGGACAAGTTCAGATGGATGTGCTGAAATTGAATCTTGGTTTCCAAAATGATAAGAGTCCTGGGTCAGATCAATAGAGTTAGGGATAGCTGAATGGTCAAAGGTTGATAAGATAGAGTTTCCTCATTCCTATAAGTGCTAACCAACTGACTCAATTGTGTTTCCAACTTATTGATATACTAGGTAGAAGATTTTTGAAATTGTAGCGCGGACTCCTACAAGATTTCTATACTCTTTTCTAGATGTGATATTTCTAAAATCACCTAGAGGGGGTGAATAGGTGACTAGCTAATCTAATGGTGAATTATTGCGGAATTAAAACTATTTATGCAAACTAAAAATTCTTAAGCTAAACACACAAGGTATAACACAAGAGTGTAGCTGGATTTTTCGTGAAGGGCTCTGGACTATCTCCTCAAGATTCCTCTAGGTAAGAGTTGAGATGCCGCTATGACTCTCTTGGTTGAATACAAATGTGAGCAAACAATCCCAAGCATATAACAATTAAGCACACAATATATCAAACATGTAAGAGATATGAGCAATAAGCATAAGCAAGACATAAGCACAAGTGAGAGATAGAGAGAGAGAGAGAGAGAGAGCAATCGCAAATACGGGAGATTTGTTTCGAGGTTCGAGGACCCTTGTTCTACGTCCCCGCCTTCAATACTATGAAGGATTTTCACTATAAAACTGACCCCACCGGATCACTCGGTGCCGCAACACCTACAAGCGAGTTCACATTAGAACTCCTTTAAACTCTCTAGTCCCTCTCTTGTTCCCGCAAGAACAAAAACACGCAAACACGCAAGCTTGCCGAGGCCGCACCTCTACACCGAGCTCTCACTAAAACTCGAAACAACGCGAACCCGCAAGTCCGCCTCCTCAAATACAATGATGAACACTTTGGTGATCACAACACTCTGATCACCTAAAATCACTCTCACAATAACTCTCCTATAGGATTGATATAGTAATGGAAAGCTCAAGTATGTGTGAGAAAATAAGGATTGAATTGGTGGTGAAAAGCTCAAGAAATCACTTTTGAAAACTCTTGATAAACTCTCCTTTTGATTTGAAAATATTGGCTCTAAAACATGTGATAAAACCACTGATATGAGTAGGAAAAACTAGCCCAAAAAACTCTCTTGAAATCTTATAGAAAACAGTCCAAGGGAACCCCAATATATAGGCTAACAAAAACTAGTCGTTGGGGTCCAAATCAGCAGCTGACGCTGCTGTCGGTCGACCGGCCGGTCGACCCCCAACGGTCAAATTTCTGACCGTTGTGCCACCGGTCGACCGACCGGTCGACCGTGGCCTGGATACAAAGAGCAGAGCTCTCTGCCGGTCGACCGCCCGGTCAACCGGGGCCATTTCCAGAGAGCAGAACTCTCTGGCGGTCGACCGGGTCGGTCGACCGGCCCTCCAGCCAAAAGGGCCGTGCACATTTTGTGCACGTCGTTCGACCTCCCGGTCGACCGACCTCTGACTCGTCGACCGTGCGGTCGACCGGCATAAGGCCAGAAACATCATTTCTAGGGATTTAAAACTTGTTATTTCCTTCAATAAAATCCCATAAATTCTCTAATAATCTACAAAAATAAGTTCAATAATATACTTTGATATACAAACATGTTTGAGTAAAAATCAAAACATGTTACAAACATTTTGAACTATTTTTGTAATATGAAAGTTTTGTCTTAAACAAAAATCTGTATTTTTTCAAAATAATTTTTCCAAATTGAAAACCGATTTTTCTAAAACTCCTCCAAATATAAAAACAAGATATTCTAAACACTTTTAAAGCTTAGTGTGTATGGATATGATCCACTACACATATATGATGAAATATCTATGTTTTTGACATTAAGCTCTAAATAAAGTTTTGATAAACCATATGTATAAAAAACAAACTGGTATTTTTCTAAAACGAAAAGTCTATGAGAAATCTTCTGTGTGAGTGTATATGATACTTGATCAATCCACCAACTAATCTATCCTTTACATTTTATCTAAAAAATAAAATCTTACTAAAAACAAATATAGACACAAGTCTTCTCTTGAAGGTCTTCTTCTTCTTCTTGACTTGGTCCAAACCTTGAACCAATGAGCTAGACTCCTCTTGAGTACTTGATGTGGTCTTGATGCACAAGCTCTTGAATCAACACGTGCTACCTCCAAAACTTGCTTTAAATCCTTTGTTGAAGCTAGACACAAGTCTTCTCTTGAAGGTCTTCTTCTTCTTCTTGACTAGGTCCAAACCTTGATCCAATGAGTTAGACTCCTCTTGAGTACTTGATGTGGTCTTGATGCACAAGCTCTTGAATCAACACGTGCTAGCTCTAAAACTTGACTTTAAATTCTTTGTTGAAGCTAAACACCTACTAAGATCTTGATCACAAATCTGAAACTAATTAAATATAAGATCATGAGTACTATAACTATATGAGTTAATCATCATCAAAACTAGAGTGATGGGCCTTTGGGCCAATAATCTCCCCCTTTTTAATGATGACAAAACTCATGGAGTTATATATGCATGGATTAAAGACAAGCTTCATAGAAGTTCCCCCTTAACTCATGCAAAATAATAAAAAAATATATTGCAATGAAGTGCATAAAACTAAACAAATATATATGCATAAATAAGGTGAGAGAAACATGCATAAATTAAAAAGTCATTTCTCCAAAAAACTTTCTCCCCTTTTTTGTTTAAACTTTAAAATTATTCTCCCTCTTTTGTAAAAACATAAAATGCATAAACTTAATATATGCAAAAACTCAAATATGCATATATAAACTCAAAATCATTCTCCCCCTTTCTGTCGATCATCAACAAAGGGGTGAAAAACAAATCAACAATAAGGATATATATGCGATATACATTCATGAAGAGGAAGACGCTAAGTTAGCTCACCTGCATACATGCATTACATGAAGAAGGGATGACAAACCCTAACTCACATAAAGCATAATATACAATGCATAAGTAGAGACGTGAAACTCCCCCTACACACGTGTATCACATAAAGAAGAGATGTCAAGCTTCTCAATATAAGATACACTCAACATGAATCTATATATTGAAGAGATGTTAAGCTCCCCTTGTATATAGACAATACATATCCAAACATTTTTAACACAAATTTTGATAATTATCCAAAGTAATAAAACAAATTTTGAGATAACATTTGTAAATAAACAAAATTTTAAGATATCACAAGATATTTGATATCATTTGAACTAGAAAATTTTGATACCAAATGAAATTGAAACATTTGTACCAATAAAAATAAAGTATTTTATATTTTGATACTAATAGAAATACATGGCAAATTTTGATACCAAAAAGGTGAAACATTGGTGATTAACGATTGAAATTTAAACCCAATTGGAAATCGAAACATATTGATACCAATTGAAGTATATAGTAAATTTTGATATCAATAAAAAATACCAATTGAAAATAATGCATAAGCTTATTAAAGTACCAATTGAGATACTAATTGAAAATAAGATTTAAATCAAGCTTAGCATAAACATACTTTGTGCTTTAAACATGTAAATATCTTGTAAATCAAGCACAATCAAAACATATATATGTATAAAAATGAAAATACCAATAAAAATTGATATTATTTGAAATTTGAAGCAGACATATATAGAAAACAAAATATGAGTATACAAAAAAAAATATCAATTGTAATACCAATTGAAAATATAATGAGAATTAAGTATATAACTCATAAAGATCCACCCTTTTCATGCACATAATAAAAGATTAGTTTGAACATAAAAGGCATGGTCGCCCATCCATCCGCCCTTTAAAAGGGTTGGTAGGGGTTTTCAAAAATAAGAGTTTGAAAAATATTTTGTAAAATTTGAAAACTCTACCAAATGAAGAATAAATAACTAGTTAAAGTAATTTTTGAAAAACTAGTTAAAGCTCGTTCAAAACGTGAAACTAAAACATATGTATCTCATGAGGCATGCTAAAAACATAAGAGTTGATACTAAAATCTACAAAGCTCAAAATTTCTCATGAAAACAATGTCATGAGTAAACAAATGAAGTGTGAGTGCGCAAGAATCATGTAATTAACATTTTCATGAAATAAGCAATAAGGCTCAAAACAAACATAAATATCTTTTTATCAAACAAATATGAAAATCATAAAAATATTTTTCATTTAAAAGCAAACTTCAAGGTATATGTATGATTTATCAAAACTAACAATATACATACATATCCTAAACATAAATGAGTCCATAATGTAATTTGCATGAAGGCAAGTGACTCAAGGGTATACATGTATATTTATTAGTTTTGAGCAAAGATTACATATACATGAAGCAAAACATGCATAAGAATAGGGAAAACAAGTTAAAATACACGAATCATCAAAACTAGGCTATACATGAACATGTAATGAGTATAAATGAGCAATGAAGTACGAACATATAAGAATCAAATGTTGCTCACTACTTATACAAATATATACACAAGTTTTGACAAAAACTACATCTAAATAAGTATTCACCTCATGAAATACAAAACAATATTATTTTATCATAAAGCTAAAACATGCTAAAAATCATCAAATATACAAGCATGTAAACTAAATGGAGTTTAGAGATAGTTACCAAAACACATGAACTACACTCCAAGTCTCCAAAACATGGTGGTCTTCCACCAAAACTACCTTGATAGTGATGCATCAATTTTGTATGTCCATCTACCACATGCATCCACCACCAAGGCACCAATCCTCTCACGTCATATGAGAGCCCACATCTACATCAAACACAAGAGGTGAGAAATTTGGTACCCATTTTCTTTTGGGTCCACGGGGGTTAGCATTATTGGAACCCAAACATTTTTATTTGCAAAATTTGTAAAATTTAATCTATCATAACAAAATTTGCTAAATGGCCTTTGCGACCGCAATGTGTACATTATACACTCTAGCATGCACATGAGAATGAGTATGATCATGACGTGTAAAGTGTGTATCCGTATGTTGTAGGTGATGTGCAAGAACATGTGGAGCTCATTTCTTTAAAAACAAGGTTTCCAATCTATTATGGTTAAATGCACAATTGATCAAAATTAAACTCAAACAATCTATTCTATTTTTCAAAAATTTAATCTTATTTTGATCAATAGTGGCATGAAAAGCATGATGAGAATGAGCATCAACATTCCTTTTCTTTTTAGAAATATTTTCCTTTTCTTTTTCAACAATTTTTCTTTTTAAAGAGTTGTTTTCATTCAAAGCAACTTCTTTTTCTTTTTCCACCAAAACAATTTTATTTTCAAAGAAGTATTTCCTTCACAAAGATCATTCAATTTAGAAGTCAAGGAAATATTATCCTTTTTCAACATGTCATGTTCTTTTGAAATGTTTTCCAATTTAGTTTGAAAAGAATCTTTTTCTTTTAACAAGGAATCAAATTATTTTTCATTTTCTTATTATCCTTTTAAGCAACTCATACTTTTCAAGAAGTTGACAAAAAGATGCAAGTTCATTATAAGACATATCAACATCCTCTTCTAACTCGAATTCAGAGTTTACCTCAAGGGGTTATCCCCTTGGACCATGTAGCATACGTTGGAAGCCTCACTTCCAACATCCGAGTCGCTCCCTACATAGTATTGTTCTGTTCGCCAAGGGAGACTATAGTGTTCCCAAACTACAAAAGTCGAATCAATGTTAGAAACTCTAGACAAATATTCATCATTTAGGGTACTCTTTAATGCATGGATGACTTTTGCATTAGCCTCTAGATGTTTGCCATTTAAACAATATGAATCTTAATAGTGGCAAAATAAACATGAATACCTAGAGTTTGAGGTACAAGGACATCTTAACTTTTCAAGTTTAGATGTTAAGAATGTCAAAAGTGGGAGGTGACATGAAATCCATGTGTGTGTACAAATATTGTGATTAGTTATAAATGAGGATCTTTAACTCAAGATTGTTAGACCTAAATCAAGAGCACGAGGCTCTGATACCAATTGAAATCACCTAGGGGGTGAATAGGTGACTAACTAATCTAATGGTGAATTATTGCGGAATTAAAACTATTTATGCAAACTAAAAATTCTTAAGCTAAACACACAAGGTATAACACAAGAATGTAACCGGATTTCCCGTGAAGGGCTCTGGACTATCTCCTTAAGATTCCTCTAGATAAGAGTTGAGGTGCGCTTGACTTTCTTGGTTGAATACAAGTGTGAGCAAACAATCCCAAGCATATAACAATTAAGCACACAATATATCAAGCATGTAAGAGATATGAGCAATAAGCATAAGCAAGATATAAACACAAGTGAGAGATAGAGAGAGCAATCGCAAACACAGGAGATTTGTTTCGAGGTTCGAGCACCCTTGCTCTACGTCCCCGCCTTCAACATTAGGAAGGATTTCCACTATAAAACCGATCCTACCGGATCACTCGGTGCCGCAACACCTACAAGCGAGTTCACACTAGAACTCCTTTGGACACTCTAGTCTCTCTCTTGTTCCCGCAAGACAAACACACGCAAACACGCAAGCTTGTCGAGGCTGCACCTCTACACCGAGCTCTCACTAGAACTCGAAACAACGCGAACCCGCAAGTCTGCCTCCTCAAATACAATGATGAATACTTTGGTGATCACAACACTTTGATCACCTAAAATCACTCTCACAATAACTCTCCTATAGGATTGATATAGCAATGAAAAGCTCAAGTATGTGTGAGAAAACAAGGATTGAATTGGTGGTGAAAACTCAAGAATCACTTTTGAAAACTTTTGATAAACCTCCTTTTGATTTGAAAATATTGGCTCTAAACATGTGGATAAAACCACTGATATGAGTAGGAAAAACTAGCCCAAAAACTCTCTTGAAATCTTATAGAAAACAGTCCAAGGGAAACCCAATATATAGGCTAACAAAAACTAGCCGTTGGGGTCCAAATTAGCAGCTGACGCTGCTGTCGGTCGACCGGCCGGTCGACTGCCAACGGTCAGATTTTCGACCGTTGTGCCACCGGTCGACCGCCAGTCAACCGTGGCCTGGATACATAGAGCAGAGCTCTCTGCCGGTCGACCGACCGGTCGACCGGGGCCATTTCCAGAGAGCAGAACTCTCAGGCGGTCGACCGGGTCGGTCGACCGGCCCTCCAGCCAAACAAGCCGTACACATTTTGTGCACGTCGGTCGACCATCCGGTCCACCGACCTCTGACTCGTCGACCGTGCGGTCGACCGGCAGAAGGCCATAAACACATTTTTAGGGATTTAAAACTTATTATTTTTCCTTCAATAAAATCCCATAAATTCTCTAAAAATCTACAAAAATAAGTTCAGTAATATACTTTGATATACAAACATGTTTGAGTAAAAATCAAAACATGCTACAAACATTTCGAACTATTTTGTAATATGAAAGTTTTGCCTTAAACAAAATCTGTATTTTTCTACAATGATTTTTCCAAATTGAAAACTGATTTTTCCAAAACTCCTCCAAATATAAAAATAAGATATTCTATACACTTTTAAGCTTAGTGTGTAAAGATATGATCCACTACACATATATGATGAAATATTTATGTTTTTTGATATTAAGCTCTAAATAAAGTTTTGATAAACCATATGTATAAAAACAAACCGGTATTTTTTCAAAACGAAAACTCTATAATGGAAACACATAGAAATATTGTGTGTGAGTATATATGATACTTGAGCAATCCACCAACTAATCTATCATTTACATTTTATCTAAAAATAAAATCTTACTAAAAATAAATCTAGACACAAGTCTTCTTTTGAAGGTCTTCTTCTTCTTCTTGACTTGGTCCAAACCTTGATCCAATGAGCTAGACTCCTCTTGAGTACTTGATGTGGTCTTGATGAACAAGCTCTTGAATCAATACGTGCTAGCTCCAAAACTTGACTTTAAATCCTTTGTTGAAGCTAGACACAAGTCTTCTCTTGAAGGTCTTCTTCTTCTTCTTGACTTGGTCCAAACTTGATCCAATGAGCTAGACTCCTCTTGAGTACTTGATGTGGTCTTGATGCACAAGTTCTTGAATCAACACGTGCTAGCTCAAAAACTTGACTTTAAATCTTTTGTTGAAGCTAAACACCTACAAAGATCTTGATCACAAATCTGAAACTAATTAAATACAAGATCATTAGTAATATAACTACATGAGTTAATCATCATCAAAACTAAAGTGATGGGCCTTTGGGCCAACAATTTCTTCAAGGGATATTCTAGAAAGGGAGTGTAGGAATCTTGGTTTTGGAAAATTTGTGAAGAGTGTGAGTCCAACACGTTTTGAGATTGTGGCTCGGACTCACGCAAGAGTTCCTTACTCGTTTTCATAGCAGATGGTTGCTCATTCTGAGGAGGTGAAACTGAGTAAGACTCTTAAAAATATTGTGAAATTAGAGAGACCATCATTTTCTAAAATTGTCGCTCGGCCTCTTGTAGGTTGGCTTCTATACTCTTTTCTAACTCAGATTTTTCTTCAATGGGAGGTCCAGGAAAAGGAGTATAGGAAGCAAATTTGGGAAATGAAGATTGTGAAAATTATGGACAAGGTGGTGAAAAATTTGACTCGGGGGAGGTGAATCCCCATTGATTCTGTGAAGAGTGAAAATTATTTTGAAAATTATAGTAATAAGATTGGGGGTATGGTTTGTGTTGATTCAGATAAGTCCAACCCGGTGTATTTGGTTGGTTTATATTATAAAAAGCCGGGTTGGAATTATCCGAATCAAATGGGGTCGGTGTGAAATATGGATTCATATTAGGATTGAAAGAATTGTTATTGTTGAATTTCATTTCACAAACAATCACAAAAAAAAGCAAACAACAAACAAAAAGAAAAGAAAAAATCAAAACCAAGCCTATATTAAGGTTGACCTAGATCTAGACGACTCCTAAATGGTCGATTACCCAGGGAGGTTGTTGTATGAATCCGACCACAAGCTAATCGGCCAGGTAGGGGCAAAATACGATGGGAGGTATCCGTGCATAAGCAACGGGCCTTAATTACGCCAAACCACGGTATCTTTGAGGCGTAACCTCTTAATCCCCAACCTTAGAGACCGATTTCTCAAGAGTAAGGTTCAAAATAAGTTTCACCCTCGGTCAATCTCTTAATGAGTCCGAGATGTCCCTAGGGGCCAACGTCTATCAATTTTTATTATGGCTTGGGTTGTGTGAGTGGGGAGGTGGTTTTTGGGTTAAGGAAAGGTGATGAAATCCCCACCTTATCTTGTATGGGTTTTGCCCTTAATTTTAATTCGTGCAAGTGCGCAATATAGATAAGAAGATAACACAAAACGAGTAAATCACCCACGTGTTTGTCCTATGTTATATGCAATGCCATATGTGTATCTCAATCCAAATCACAGCAACAGAATAAAATACAGTATATTGGAATTGAATTGACACGTGCCTAAACGCAAATGTCTAAACCATTTTAAAGGCATCCAAATACTGTATTTTAGTTCTTTAATTTATTATAGTGTGTAGGCAATCAAAACAGAAATGTAGCAGCAGAATATATCAATATATACAACTTACGAGAATCCTGCAAAAGATGAAGTCCAAATGCCACAGAACTGCCGCGTTTTCGCGGCTTGTCTTAAGTTTTCGCGGTAAAAATAAGGAAGCAGAGCCCCTACTTTTTAGAGCAAGAAAATGCAAGCAAGATTGTATTTCTGCAATGCTAAGCTTTTATAATGATAAAATGTTTTTTGAAAATTGTTTTTAAAACAAGATAAAAAGAATGATGAAAACTGTGAAAGAAAACTCATGGCTACTAACTACTAATTGCTCCACTAATCATGTTAACTCTTAGTAATAGTTGCCTCACATGGATCATTGGCCATCACTAATCCTTGACTTCAAGAGACGATACAGAGCATGGCCCATAAGATTGTTCTTCTACATTCAAATAATACATCCATACCACATAACAAGTGCAAGCTACTATTAAATCATCAAAACCGGTTAGAGTTGAGCATGAAATAAAAAAGACATTGCAAGTTAGCAAGTTAGTGGGTTAGGTGTTAGAAATGTTAGAATGTTAAAATCCATCATCATGAGCCATCAATGGCTCTTGCAAGAGCAAGGCCTTGTAGAGGCTATTAGATTCATATAGATTATCAAGTAAGTAGTTAGATGGTTAGTGGTTAGTGGTTAGATTGCTATGAGAAGAAAAGATTAGCTAAGAATCATGTAGAAGATGGAGAAGATTACATTGGAGAAGAAGGAGACACCTTTACATAGATTGTCACCATCTATTACATCAATATCTCTTTATCTCTCTCTGAATATCTCAACCCTACTACAAGATCTAAAAACAAAATGAAAATACAAAATAAAAGAGAAAAAAATCCTAATCTACAACAAAAGAGGGAAAACCTAGCCTAAATCAAAATCTGCTTTCGTTTTGGGACTCTGCAGGGCTATATATAGGCATACAGTGTTTCTAGATCATCGCGTGGCCCCACCATATGGCCGCGGAAACACGGCCAAACCAGGGACTTAGGTCCCTGGTTTTTGGCGAGAGTTCCCCATCGCTTCTAGGACCTTCTTGATATAATTGGTTTTGGGTATTTTTGCCTGAATATTCGTCTGACGTGCGCAAGGGTCTAGGTTCAATGCATCTTCTAGAAGTTTCCTTTCTTGGCCTCCAAGAAATTTGGATTTAATTACCCGAAAATGGGTTTAATTAAGCTCTTATTACCCTTTTGCCCTCCTTGTCTTGATTATCTGCAAGAGAGACCAGAACACAGTTTAAACCGACATTTTATTCATAAATCAGTAGGAAATACGATATAATAATGCAGAACTATAGACTAATCACATTGTATTCCGCTACATTTTTAGAACTTGGCTCAGTTAATGAAAATACACGAGGGATTACGCAGTTCTGTGGGGAGACAAGTACTACCCCACTCCTGCTACGATATTTCCTCATGGGCCCGTTCTCGACGTGCCGTCAAAGAAAAGTTGTCAGACTTGTTCTTTGAAAGATGCCTGAGTCAATCAAACTTCAGCAACTTCATCTAGGAGATCTTCATATAGTTTGGTCGCCCTTGGGTCTGAATGCTCAGGCAGAAAATATGCCACTGCTTGTCCGTTCACAGCCTTTTGTGACATGAATCGCATCTCGTATTGGGAAAGCAAGATGGCCCATTTCGCCAATCGACCATTCAGTGATGATGGCTTTGTCATAAGCAATCTTAAAGGATTGACTTTTGAAATGATATGTATAGTTTGGCCCACCAAGTAGTGTCGTATTTTTTATACAGCAAACACCAACGCCAAACATTCCTTTTCGCTCAGGTTGTACCGATGTTCGGCTCTAATCATAGTTCTACTCAAATAATAGATTGTCAGCTCGTGTCCCTGATCATTATTCTGGGCTAACAAAGCTCCTAAGGAATGATCCATCGCTCGAACATATATCAGGAAAGGTTTCCCTGACAACAGAGCTATAAAGACAGGTGGTTTCGTGAGGTACCGCTTGATTTCCTCGAACGCTCGTTGGCAATCCCAAATGAATGAGATACCCTTCTTCATTAATTTGATGAAGGATTGACATCTTCCTAAGAGATTTGAGATAAACCTTCGAATGTACGCTAGTTGTCCATGCAATCCTCTAAGTTCTCTGAGATTCCTTGGAGGTTGCATCTCCTGGACAGCGCAGACTTTCTCTGGATCGAGGTGGATTCCTTTGGATGTCACAATAAATCCTAGAAATTTACTGCTGGCCACCCCCAGGAAGGATTTAGTGGGCTTCATCTTTAGCTGATGCGCCCGCATGATATTGAATATCGTCTTCAGATCTGCTATGTGATCACCTTTGGCGCAGCTTTTTACTGCAATGTCGTCGACGTAGCATTCCACTATTTTGCGTATGTGCTCATGAAAAATTACATTCATAACTCTCTGGTATGTTCCCTTGTGTTCTCTAATCCGAAGGGCATGACAGTATAGCAATACACCCCCAATGGCGTCCTGAAAGATGTATGCTTTTCATCATCAGGGTACTTCTTGATTTGATTGTATCCTGAGAACCCATTCATGAAGGACATCCGTTCGAAACCACACGTGTTGTCGATCATGACATCTGTAATTGGAAGGGGAAATTTGTCTTTAGGACAAGCCTCGTTTAGATCGCGAAAATCAATGCACACCCGAATCTTCCCATTTTTCTTGGTAACGGGGACGATATTGGCTACCCAATCAGGGTGTTGTTCCTCCCTGATGAAACCGGAGTCTATGAGCTTTTTGACCTCCGACTGGATTGCTTCTATTATTTCTGGACAGAACTGCCGCTGCTATTGTTTGACTGGTTTCGCATCCGGATTGATGTTGAGGCGATGCATAGCCACCTGAGGGTCAAACCCAGGATATCCTCGTAATTCTAAGCAAAAACATCTATATACTCTTGCGCGAGAGATATTAGATCTTTCTTCTCAGAGGGTGATAAGCTTTCGATAGGCTTAGGATTAGCCTCGTATCTCAGATTGATCTAGGTGACCTTATCCTCTGTGGGTGGTTCACATTGTTCAAAGCGAATATCCCAGAGAGTCTTTTAGGTGTTTGATCCAAGGATCTGTATCTAACCGGATCATTTCTTTATCTTCATTTTTCAGGTGGCTTGTTGAAACCATGTTTACTGAAAGTTCTCTGAAGATGTTGCCGACACTGACATCTGACTCCCACGATGATGTGCCTGACGAGCGGTTGTGATATAATGACCCTTCAGACTCAGAAGCCGACGAGATTGGGGTTGACACATAGCCTAACCCCCTGCAAGTTCGATGATAACAATTAGAGGTCTTCCCTTTTGGAATGAAGGATTGAAACAGTGTTCTCCTTCCTTTGCTAAAGTTCAAGCCAGGACCATTTGTTAAATCGTACCCCACGTTCTCCATCATTCTGAGTACATTTGGCTCATAAAAGGTGAATTGAGGGGATTCGTTCTCGCTTTCTGAGTCTTCATGAGGCATTAATTTGGACTTGATTCTTCCGAAAGGAATTGGTTTTTGGCCTTTGTGCCTTGCTGGAATCATGAATAATGATTTTTGTGCATCATTGACGCCTTGATATGCCGTGAGGGATGACCTCACAGGTACATGCAATGATGTCAGAGCACCTATTGCCGACCAGGGGTCATCATGTACATCGGTACTAGTGTCAGACGGCACTGAATGAGAAGCAAACACAAAAAAGTAGGCCAAACCCAACTCTTCATTAATATACCACTCGCCTACATCATCGGCGGTGATATTAACATCGAGCTTATTAATGCTCGTTACAAGTGATTTAATTCCCACAGGCACTCTTCTTCCGCCTCTGGTTCAGTATTAGCTTCATTACTAGAGTCCTCTAGCTGTGGATTCTCGTTCGTCTCCAAAGAATCCTGTTATAGGAGGGAGTCTGTGAAATAGTTCTCTACCCCCTTAAACGGATGCCTTTCGGCGATCAACATTCGGACTTTCCCACCTCCGTCAATATATTTCATGACTTGATGAAGAGTGGAAGGAACGATGGAGTTACGATGAATCCACGGTCGTCCCAGTAGCAAATTGTATGAAGTATCAGCGTCAATCACATAGCACGTCACTTCAGATCTCAGATCTCCAATCTGACATTTGAGTTTAATCTTCCCCATTGGGTGTGTACCATTGGCGTTGAAATTATAGATGGTAGCTTGGGTGGCACTTAATTGGTGGGTGGGGATTCCTAAGTGTTGCATGATCCCGCGAGGCATAATGCTCAATGCGAACCTTGGATCTACCTGAATGTAGCTCACTTCAGACGATCCAATAAACCCTGTGAAGTACAGGGGCCTATCATGTTTCCCTTTGACCTGTATGTCATCTGGCGTGAAGGTAATGCAGGAGGCATTTTGTGAGGTATGGAGACAGTCTTCCTTATTTTCCTCCTGTGACTCAGCCGGGATTTAGATCATGAAGACCTCAGCATCTGCTAGAGCTTCTCTCAGAGCTTCTCTTGTTGACTTCGACAGTCTTAGGAGCTCGTAAAGAGTGATCCTGGCCGGGATGTTGGCCAGTTGAACTAAGACATCAAAGCAGTAAGGTGCTGAAGTTTCTTCTACTTTGTCCTTCGGTTGGAATACCGAAGCTCTTTCTGTTTCTCCACAGGTTACTTCGCGGAGGGCTTGGTTGGCTCTGACGTAGGTCCAGGCGGATTTGCCACTAACTCATCGTATTTCTTTAAGTATGACTGTCCCGAACGAGTTTCGGCCACGAGTGGTGCATTCAGCTTTGCGGCAAGGACGATCGTCTCCTCCTCTGAGTCGGCCAGTGAGGGGACATCGATTTTTGCTTCCTGGGAAGAGACACACACCACATTGCAAGGCGAAGCTCTCGCTTTGCCTTTGGACTTCCTATTGGTAATAGTAGTCCACTGTTGGCCTTCTACAAGGTCGGGATGAATCCATATAATTTCTCCCTGAGGTGTAGGGACAGGTACATGACCTTTCTCTTGCTGGTGATGCGGGTCTGTATTGATCATTCTTAGTTTTTCTTTTGGAATGGGAACTAATCCGTCGGAGTTGGAGGCTGGTTTCCAAACTGAAGAAATGACGCCATGTTAGCCGTCACTTTCTTCTGCTCTGGATGGAGCTTGAGCACTTTCGCATCAATCAGAGCTTAAAGAATATCTTTGAAGATATAATAGCTCTTAGTGGGATGCCCCAACATCCTATGATATAGGCAGTAGTTGGGATTGTCGATCTTGCCGACCTCTTCAGGACGTCTAGCTTTAGAAAGCTTTAATCTATTGCTCTTATTAAGTAATTTGAACAACGAATCGATATGCTCTCCCTTGAAGGAGTACTGCCTGCTGGCGCGCGGCTGACTTGGAGAACCTCCCTCTCTGGTTGGCTAAGGTTTAGCGGGAGATTTCGTCTCTTTCGCTAATGTATCTTTCCTTTTTGGTTGGAAGGATACTTCTGGCACGCGCCTTGTCGACTTTTCGAGTCTGAGACTGTTCTCTTCTACCCTAACCCTGGCAATAATCTCTTTAGCCTGTTCACCTTTCTAGATCAATTGCTTCTGGGTGCGGCTTTCAGCAACTCCTATCTGGGCTAGGAGTGAGGTTTGAAAAAAATGTGACGGCATATTTCCACCAGGGTGGCCTGGGTCATACCGCTAGGACATCGGAGTACCGTATTCTAAAATCTTTTCATAAATGCTTTGACTGACTCTCCTTTTTGTTACTTTGTTGCTAGGAGAGTTGGCATGGTAACCTCCGAGTCGTCTTCGAAGAAGCGTGCAAGGAAGAGCTTCTCCAAATCACCCTAGTTTTTTTATGGAGTCTTCAAGGAGTTTCATGAACCATTCAAAGGCGAGTCCCTTTAGAGCACCGATGAACAAACATGCCAGTATGGTATTATTATCTACTACATTCCCCGTCTGAGACTTGAAGTAGTAGATGTGTTGGTTCGGTGACCCTTTACCGTCAAAGGCCTGTAGAGTTGGAGCTTTGAACTTGGGAGGATATAGAAAAGATCCCATTCTGTCGGGTATGGTCGTACCACTCCTACTTCTTGGAGGCCTTCTGAGTGGTAAGGGCTTCCATACGCTGCTCTAATTTATTCATTCTTTTAGAATGAATACCCACATTTTCTAGATTGTCTCCCTCTTTAGATTAGGACTTAGACAACTCCGTGTTGGACTGTTACTCCTCTTCTATGTGCACAGAAGATGAACTCACCCCTTGTTTCTGCTTGCCTTTAGACTTTTTCGAAGAAGTTTGGGCCTTTGACTTCTTCTTGTCCTCGAGTAATTGTGCAAGCATCTGCTTGAGGGTATCGATAGATTCTTGTTAGGCGCGAATCATATCAAATTGTTCCCTCTAGACCTGGGCTTGCTATTCTAAATGCATGGTCGACTCCTCAGGAGTGTTTGCCATATACGCAAAGGCATCTTTCTCTACAAAAGAGTTTAAGGCCTGTGATTCTGCGATGGCAGAGTGTGATTCACTTACTTCAATGCCCGGGCTAGGGCACTGTAGTCAACCGGGCTACCGCACGAGTTTGAGTGCGAGTATGCTGGTATATTCCTTCTAGTTTCGTATCAGACTCATCAGAGCTGACTGCCAGTTGTTTTCTCCTACTTCTGCTTGGCATAATACTTAGACCTGCCATGTTTGCAGTGACTTTGGGGTATTCCTTGTCAGAGAAGGTTCCCCTTCTGTGGGACCGACGCCTCTTGGCTGATCGGGAGGTTAAAATTAATCGTTTGAATACCGACTGCTTGCTCGCATGTGAGCTGTAGCCACATTCAGAGAGCATTGCTATGTCACTCACAGCAACAGGATGGAGCGATCAGATTTGCACTCCTTTTCTTTATCAAGTAATCTCTTAAATATGTCAGAGGGAGATCAAAGAGATTAGCCTCGGGTTTTTGAGTGCTTTTCAGCTTTTGAGAGCCATCCTTACGTCGCAACTCTGAAACACAAGGTTTAGAAATGCAGAGCTCACGTTCTGTAGAATAGACGCGGCTGTCGAGTTTTGGCTTTAAAACGCGTGTCTCGCGCCTCTGTTGAGAATAGACGCGGACCTCGCGTTGCTGATTGTCGCATTTTGCTAGCGACATTTGAGAAACGCGGACCTTCTGAGCCCCACATTTGGTTGTAGAGATGCGGGTCTCGTGTCTCTGAGGAGAGGCGCGGACCTCGCGCTACTGAACATCGCATTTGGGAAGTGAAGCTTCAGAAACGCAAGTCTTTTGAGCTTCGCTCTAAACGCGGACTTCGCGCGTCTGATGTAACTCAGAAGAGACGCGGGCTTGAGCCTCGCGTTCTGTATCTGCTGAACAAATAGTTGTTCTGGCTTCTTGCGTCTGTAATTGACGCGCGTGTCATCTCGTCGATGTTCAGCGTCCTAATTATGCCGTATGGGTTGTTGGGAACCCTGATAACCGAGAGCTGAGGAAGAGGATAGGCGTGAACGGGCCGACCGTCAACGATATTGACCTCACGGGTCTCGTAAGAGATGTTGACGTGGGCCTTACGTGTGATACATCCACCCATAATGTTCTCTGCACAGACCACAATCGGGGAAGCCTTCGAAGAGACCTGAGAATGGATCTCTGAAGAGACTTTGCGGTACTGCCACACCCTAGGGCTCTTAGAGCCGGAAGAGAAAAACTCTTCATACTTTGCCTGGTCAAATTCCACGACAAGCGATTCGACCATCCTTCCCATGCAGGCGACGTCACCTTGCGCCATGACTTACTCATCAATAGAGAAAGTAGTCCCCAGCAGAGTCGCCATCTCTTGTTTGGTGGGGAAAATTTGAAAGGGCATGTAAATTCTTTATTTGATTGTAAAGAAAGTTACAACAACAATCAAAACTTCCAATTACAAGAGAGAGAAGATGTTCAAACTCAAATCTTCTCTTTATTTAATGTTGGGTTCTTGATGTAGCGGTAGAAAGTGAATCTTGTTTTTCGTTGACCGGGTAAGCGTCACAGTTTTCTAAGAATCTTCTCTTCGGACTATGAACGGAGTAGCACATCTCCTGTCCAATAAAATCTCAAGAAGATTTGAGGTAAAAACAAACTTGCACTCAGCAAGTTGTTGGAAGAGTTGAACTCTTAAGTATTTCTTAGCTAGATGCTCTGATCACGATTCTCCAAATTGACCCCTCTTCAGTAGCGAACTGAGCTATTTATAGGTGTTTCAGGGGTAAAACTATCCCCTAAAAATACTCCATAATGGGGTTAACTCCCTTATTATGTGGGCAGTAATTGACTCAGTAATGAGAGTAGTTATAACAGAGAAGCAGGGTTCCTCTGTAGTTGAAACGCGGGCTTCGAGCCTCGCGTTTAGCCGTTGAGGTAACGCTTGAGCTTCGCATTTGGTTGAAATGTGAGCTTCAAGTTCTACGTCAAGCTTTATGTGAGACGTGGACTTCGGGCACTGCGTCTTGGTCATTGCGGTGAAGTAAACACGTGGGTTTCGACCCTCTGTGTCTTGGTATTGCAATGACGCTAAGACGTGGCTTTCAAGCTCTGCATCTCGGTTATTCTAGTAATGTTGAGACGCAGGTTTCAATCTTCGTGTCTTGGTGCAGCGCTAGTGGCTATGATTAGCCTCGTGTCTGGAGTTCGGACTCTGCTTTCTGATGACTTGTCCTCAGTGATTTTTGGACAGTCTACATTTGAATGTAAGCCCGATATTAGACTTGCATCTGATGATTGAAATGCGAGGCGTATATTAAAGGCGCAGATGCGGGCGTTAAAACTTTCTAAGTTATGAACTCCAGACGCAGATATTATAGATCTGTCTAAGACTTCAAGACGCAGAGTTCGCCGTACTTGCGTCTAAGATTTTAAAAGAGCGTATAAGGCTTTTAAGACGCGGAGTTCGCCACATTCGCATTTAGAGACTTAAAAAGAGCAAACACAGGCTCAAGCTGATGAAGCGAAGACGCGGAGATTATCAAACCCTCGCTTCTCTACCAGTGCAAGAGTCGCATCTGAAAATCAAACACAGGTGTAAGCCTCGCGTTGGCGGTTCAACTCAGAAGAAGCTTAAGAGTTAAGATAACTCTTTAAGTTTTTTAATGGCGGAAACCAATTCAGGTGGTCTTATTACCTGAAATGGGGGCCTCCTGCATAGAGGAACCTCCCATTTGAACCTCTGGATTGACAACGCTCGAGGATGAAGCTATAGGCTTGGTCTGTGAGGCCATCTTGACAATGAATTCTGTGGAGAAGATGAAAAATGAAGAAAAGGCTCAAAAATTTTCTTAAGTTCTTAAAACTCTGGATGCAGAGTTTAACAGAGAAGAAAAGAGTCTAATGATGACTCTAGAAAGAATGTTGTCTTTTTATAGACACAGTAATCAGTAAAGATATGTGGCCCGTATCTCGAGACCAATCGTCGCCAGATGCATGGCAACGCGCCCAGAATGTGAACCTCATATTTTAAGAGAACAGCGTCTTTTCAAGCTCCATCAGACACATGGTAATGCTCCCGGATCACGAGTCTCACGTTTAACAGAGGCGTGTCTTTTCAACAAAAAAGAGGTCCGCGTCTCCACCTCGAAGTTTACGTCACTTCAACAAAGTAAGAGTTCCGTCTCCACTTTGATGTTCGCGTCTCTCCAATGAATGAGAGTCGTGTTTCCACTTCAGCCAAGGTCCGCGTCTCCAAGGCAACATGACCTTTGTGTCTACAAGACTTGTGTTCAGTCTTTATTTCTACAATCAGTTCAACAGTATACTGGCAAGAGCAGATATCTATTCCCTCCGTTCAACAGTACACCAACCACTAGCTCAGAGCACCGATGAGGTCTGGATTACGGATCTAGACACTCACGATGATCATCTCTGGTGCCTTCAAAGAGTTTAACAGTACACTCATAAAGACCAAGATTTAGATATGATCGAGCTCAAGGTATCTCAGAAGATTGCCAGCCCAGTCTTGAGAGCTTGCTGCAAAAGAAAAGTCCAAAGTGTTTCGAAACTCGTCCCAGTCAACCGCGGAGTTTTGAAAACTTTGGAGGGGGTTCTGTAAACTATCAAAAATCACTAAAGACAAGTCATCAGATAGTAGAGTCCATACTTCTGACGCAAGGCTGATAAAGATTATTGATGCAATGTCAAGACACGAGAGTCGAAACTTGCATCTCAGCGTTATCGTAATGTCAAGACGGGAGGCTCAAAACCTGCGTCTCATCGTCATTGCAAAGCCGAAATGCAGGGCTTGAAGTTCGCGTCTCAGCGTCATTGCAGAGCCAAGATGCAGGGATTGAAACTCGCGTCTCAGCGTCACTGCAAAGCCAAGACGCGGAGCTCAAAACCCGCATCTCAGCAGAGCTCGACACCCACGTCTTTTACCACCGTGGCGCCCAAACGCAGGGCTCAAGCCCGCGTTGTTTGACGGGAGAAAAATTCATGTAAAGTTTCCTTGAATCAATTGAAAAATTACAACGGACTTATACTCCGCTTACAAGGGAGGGAGGATGTTGAGTCTTGAATCCTCCCTTTGTTTAATGCTGGGTTCTTCAGGTGGCGGTAGAAAGTGAATCTTATTTTCCGTTGACCGGGTGAACGTCAGGAACTTTTGGGGATCTTCTCTTCAGTTGGTGGACGGAGTAACACAGCTCTGTCGACCAGAAATCTCAAAGAGATTATAGGCAAAGATTAACTTATGCGCAACAAGTTACTTGAAGAGTTGAACTCTCTTTCCTTCTCTGTGGAAACTCTCAAGTCAAGTTCTTCTCCCTCGCTTTTTTTTCTGATCTGATTGACCGACCCCTTCTCCATAGCAACGGGGCTATTTACAGAGGCTTCAAGGGTGAACGTTCCCCCTAAAAACACTCCACAATGGGGGTAACTTCCTTATTATGTGGGTGGTGATTGACCCCATAACGAGGGAAGTTATAACAGAGATGCGAGTTTCGACTCACGCGTCTTGGTGCTGCAGTGATGCTGAGACGCGGGTTTCGATCCACACGCCTTGGTGCTGCAGTGCTGGCTAAGACGCGGGTTTAGACCCACGCGCCTTGGTGCTGCAGTAATGCTGAGACGCGGGTTTCGACCCACGTGCCTTAGTGCTGCAGTGCTGGCTGAGACGCGGGTTTAGACCCACGCGCCTTGGTGCTGCAGTGATGCTGAGACGCGGGTTTCAACCCACGCGCCTTGGTGCTGCAGTGCTGGCTGAGACGCGGGTTTCCACCCATGTGCCTTGGTGCTGCAGTGTTGGCTGAGGCGCGAGTTTTGACCCACGAGCCTTGGTGCTGCAGTGCTGGCTGAGACGCGGGTTTAGATCCTCGCGCCTTGGTGCTGCAGTGCTGGCTGAGACGCGGGTTTAGACCCACGCGCCTTGGTGCTGCAGTGCTGGCTGAGACGCGGGTTTCGACCCACGCGCCTTGGTGCTGCAATGCTGGCTGAGACGCAGGTTTAAATCCTCGCGTCTTGATGTTGCGGTGGTGGTCATGATTAGTCCTGCGTCCAGAGCTTGGAACTCTGCTTTTTGGTGCCTTGTCTTTTAGTGATCTTTAGACAGTGATTGCACAAAACAGAGTATAAAGAATATGAAAAGTATATGTGATTGGTTTACTCTGAATTTTTACAATTTAACCGCTGTAGCAAGAGCTAAACGGGTCGAACCTCAGGGAGAGATGCGATGGAAGCTTTTCGGTAATATTATCTTCTTTTTATCTTCTCTGTTTAAAGAACGTGAAAAAGAGGGGATGGATTGTATGTGGATAAAGAAACAAACTAAAAGAAAGGTTCACAGCTTACTAATAATCAACCACCATACATGCTAATGCTAGATAGATAATTACTTCACTTTAAATCCTAAACATGATATTCTACCTCAAAATCAAGTAAGATACATAGGAGGAAAACTAGGATACGGGTTGAAATAGCACTAACCAAGATGTAACATTACAATATCAAGATTGTCGGTCAAGTATAAAGTAAGAAAGATCATTAGAAAGTACAAGCAAATCTTTAACCCTAACACTTATTAAAGTTGAACATTAAAATATCAAGATATTTATCAAGTATATATTAAGAAGAACAATAAAAAAGTGTTTAAACTAGTTGCTTATCCTAATGAGTCTTCAAGAATAAAGATTGGAGTAGGCATGTATATGATCTAATCTGGTTATCTACTAGACATTAGATGTGATGGTGGTGACGTCTTAGCAAGCCATGAGAAAAATCTAGCTACTCATAAAAGAAAGTAAGAAATAAAAAATAAGAAAAAGTAAAAATAAAGTAAATAACAAAAGAGATATAAAAAGAAAGAAAGCACCTTGTATTGATCTGTCACCTCGAATTACAATGGCTTCTCCTTCTCACAAATAGAACTAAAATACAAAAGAAATTTAGAGAAGAGACTAAAAGAAAAATCCTAAGTTATGATCTCTGATGTGGAGATGCCTCATAATGAGAGATTTTAGCTCTTTAAATAGGCCTCAAATCTAATCACAATAGGATACAAATTAGAAGGTTTCATAATTCAATAAGGAATTCAGTCCTGCGGCAAGTTGGCGTGTTGTTTGCTAAATATGACTCATCAGAGGGCTGAATTTGACAGAGTGATAAACAGACGAATTATAGTACTTCACGTTTTCTTTCTGTAGCATCTTGAATCATCAGATTTGAATATCTGTAGAAAAAGTTATGATCAGAATACTAAAACATGTACAGTCTGAATCCGAGTCTGAATTGATTTTGAACTCCATTTAATTTGAATTATCCTCCTTTTCCTTTAGGATTAGCTTTTTCCCCTTCATCTTCTAGGACTTTATCTTCTGAATTTGAACTTGAATAGGAGATGAAGATTAATCCTTTCCTCCTTTGGATTCAATTTAATCCAACTTTAGATAGGATTAGGGATAAAATGAAGCTTCTTGTATCTTTATCCTCTCATTTAAGTAACTACACACCATAATCAAAAAGAGGTTAATAGCATTAATTAATAAAGGAATGATCAAGGATATATGTATAAAAGTGATGATAAAAATGCAATTTTGGAGTACAATCACACCCCCACACTTATCTTTTGATCGTCCTCGAGCAAAACCAAATGTTAGAAACTAATTTAATCTAACCTAACTCACTTTCGTAGGAATCACGATTGCACTTAGCACGTGCAACAAGCCGTTAAACCTCTAGGTTACCCTAGAGGACGAGTGTTATCTCGTGAGGGTTTTCAGCGAATTACACCCACAAAATTCACAAAGAAAAAAAACAAAATGTTAGTATTTTTGAAATTCAATTTTGAAAGAGAACAATATTTGAAGTATCTTTGAGGGAATCAAGTAATCTATAAGTCTTAGGATCACTAAATTATTCATTCCTATACTTAGTCTCGATGCAAATATTTATCATCAATTAAGGTTAGGATTAAAACTGAATTTCTCACTTAGTCTTTTATTTTACCCCAAGTCATATGCACCTCTGTGAAAGCGAAATTTTTACTTGGGATTCTTAAACTTCAACTTTTATACCTTGTATATAATTTTTTTTTTTTTTGCAGAAGTTCGAAGTATTACCACTTCGTTGCCCTTTAAGCACTTCTTTTCTTTTTTCTTTTTTTTTTCTTTTTTTTAAAATATGTATAACTCATCTAATTTTTTTGTGTATAAGTAATAAGGCTTCTTGAGGCCCTAATACCTAACTAATTGATTATTAGATGTGTTAATACATATAATATATTTATATATATATTTCTTCAAACTTACCTAATTACCTTTCGCGTAAGTACCAAGGCTTTCTTAGGCTAAAGTACCTAGCTAATCAATAATTGGATTTGTTTATTTTATATATATATATTTTTTCTAAGATACAAGGGTTTTTGTTTTGAATCCCAACTGTGTATGTGTTTAAAGCATGCATATTTCATCAAGGTAAAATTATTAAGACTAAATTACTTTTTCAATTTTTTTCCCCTAAACCTAAAAATCAAACAAATAATTTTTATTTTGACCAAGTGTTAAGAAATCCTAACTATGATTTTCCTATTCTTTAAAATTAACTTAATTACTTACAAAAATAAATCAAAATATTTTTCTTTTTCAAAAAGTTTTTTTTAAAAAAAAATTGTTAGTATCTACCTATGTTAGTATGTTAGTAAACCCTCCCCCACACTTATCTCATGCATTGTCCTCAATGTATGAATGAATGCATGTATGCTGAAATAAATGTAAAAGAGGTACACCAATAGAATTATCTAGGTCTATTCCCTCTAGCTCGCTTTCCATCATTCCAATGTATCCTTTTTAGTGCTGAAATTTTGATTTAGTTTTTCCTGCACACAAAATAATGAAGTTTAGATTTAAAAGTGAAGATGTGCAAGGTGCTCAATTCTATCCGCTGTAGCAAAGGCTATGCGGGTCGTGATCCTCAGGGAGGGACTAGCGATGGAAGCGTTTAAGTAAGTTATCTCTTTTTTTATTTATTTTTCTTATTTACAATGGTATTTACAATGAGTTGGGAAAGAAATTGGAAAGATGTGGAAGATGTGGTGATCTATACTAAAATTACGAAGAAAGAAAAATATAACACATACCTACCTCTTCTGCCCTGCTTACCTTTGATCTGTTGCAACGACTTACCTTGTCTTAGAAGGCATGCAAGTATGGCGTATAGGATCTTCCACCTTCGCGATCTACACTACGAAAAGAAAAGACAAACTAAAGAGAGGGCTTGTTCATCTCCATAGGCCATCAAGGGCACTTCTTCAGCTAGGCAGTCTCGAAGCAATCAGATCTCACAGTTTGCAAGTCATCAGAGAAAGAAACAGTGACATAAAACAAAAATAGAAGAACAACGATAGAACAAAAATAGAGACACAATAAAACAAGAATAAAATAAAAGGAACAAAAACAAACCTCGAGTCGATTCAATTAACAATGGAGGAAAAGTAAGACTTACACCGCTGTCACCTCAGTACAAGTATGAACTCCTTCCTCCATAAAAGCATCCTCTCCTCTCAGTTACAAAATTACAAAAGAAAACGAAAATAAAAACCTAACCTAAATTACAAGTTAGACTAAAAAAAACCTAGCTTTTGCTATGTAGCTCTCTGTGTGCTGAGATCTGCCTATGCTAGTATGTTAGTAAACCCTCCCCCACACTTATCTCATGCATTGTCCTCAATGTATGAATGAATGCATGTATGCATGAAATAAAATATAAAAGAGGTACACCAATAGAATTATCTAGGTCTATTCCCTCTAGCTCGCTTTCCATCATTCCAATGTGTCCTTTTTAGTGGTGAAATTGAAGAGGTCAATTTTTTTGTCATTTTAGCTCTCATCCTCTCCAACTTGTTCGTCACTTTCCTCTTTCTCCTTCTGTTTTTCTTTCTACCACTCTTTATAAATTCATCCTCGTTATCACACAATATTATTGGTGCAATATGAATATCTAAAAATATGAGCTCATCCTCCTACATCTCCTCAAAACTTAAATTAACTATATTTTTTGAAGGTATGTCACTAACCAAGGCATCCCTAATTAAATCATCCAAACAGTTAAGTTCATCTTCAAAAAGGTTTTCAAAACTTTGGTCAATTTGAGATTCTTGATAATTGCACCCAATTATAGGATAGGATGTAAAAGATGATAGAGTAGGGTAGAGATAGTCATGATAATTTGAAAAAGAGGTTGATGGATGGAAAGATGATCTCGACCTATCAACTGAATTGTACCCAAAAAAATTTGGATAGGCCATGGGGAATTTTTTTTTTATGTTTTTTTCACACAAACAGAGAAGAATTTAATTAGAAAACAATGTATACCGTTCCCTCCCCGGCAACGGCGCCAAAATTTGATTGCACAAAACAGAGTATAAAGAATATGAAAAGTATATGTGATTGGTTTACTCTAAATTTTTACAATTTAACCGCTGTAGAAAGAGCTAAACGGGTCGAACCTCAGGGAGAGATGCGATGGAAGCTTTTCGGTAATATTATCTTCTTTTTATCTTCTCTGTTTAAAGAACGTGAAAAAGAGGGGATGGATTGTATGTGGATAAAGAAACAAACTAAAAGAAAGGTTCACAGCTTACTAATAATCAACCACCATACATGCTAATGCTAGATAGATAATTACTTCACTTTAAATCCTAAACATGATATTCTACCTCAAAATCAAGTAAGATACATAGGAGGAAAACTAGGATACGGGTTGAAATAGCACTAACCAAGATGTAACATTACAATATCAAAATTGTCGGTCAAGTATAAAGTAAGAAAGATCATTAGAAAGTACAAGCAAATCTTTAACCCTAACACTTATTAAAGTTGAACATTAAAATATCAAGATATTTATCAAGTATAGATTAAGAAGAACAATAAAAAAGTGTTTAAACTAGTTGCTTATCCTAATGAGTCTTCAAGAATAAAGATTGGAGTAGGCATGTATATGATCTAATCTGGTTATCTACTAGATATTAGATGTGATGGTGGTGACGTCTTAGCAAGCCATGAGAAAAATCTAGCTACTCATAAAAGAAAGTAAGAAATAAAAAATAAGAAAAAGTAAAAATAAAGTAAATAACAAAAGAGATATAAAAAGAAAGAAAGCACCTTGTATTGATCTGTCACCTCGAATTATAATGGCTTCTCCTTCTCACAAATAGAACTAAAATACAAAAGAAATTTAGAGAAGAGACTAAAAGAAAAATCCTAATTTATGATCTCTGATGTGGAGATGCCTCATAATGAGAGATTTCAGCTCTTTAAATAGGCCTCAAATCTAATCACAATAGGATACAAATTAGAAGGTTTCATAATTCAATAAGGAATTCAGTCCTGCAGCAAGTTGACGTGTTGTTTGCTGAATATGACTCAACAGACGGCTGAATTTGACAGAGTGATAAACAGACAAATTATAGTCCTTCACGTCTTCTTTCTGTAGCATCTTGAATCATCGGATTTGAATATCTGTAGAAAAAGTTATGATCAGAATACTAAAATATGTACAGTCTAAATCCGAGTCTGAATTGATTTTGAACTCCAGTTAATTTGAATTATCCTCCTTTTTCCTTTAGGATTAGCTTTTTCCCCTTCATCTTCTAGGACTTTATCTTCTAAATTTGAACTTAATAGGAGATGAAGATTAATCCTTTCCTCCTTTGGATTCAATTTAATCCAACTTTAGATAGGATTAGGGATAAAATAAAGCTTCTTGTATCTTTATCCTCTCATTTAAGTAACTACACACCATAATCAAAAAAGGGGTTAATAGCATTAATTAATAAAGGAATGATCAAGGATATATGTATAAAAGTGATGATAAAAATACAATTTTGGAGTACAATCAGACAGCCTACAGAACCCCTCCAAAGTTTTCGATATTCCACAGTTAGCTGGGACGGATTTCGAAATAATTTGGACTCTAGCTGAATTCACTCTTATGATTGGACTGACAATGCTCCGGGCTTGATCTTGTTTGGAGTATGGCCTTCGTGAGTGTACTGTGGAACTCTTTGAAGCCGCCAAAATTGATCGTATTGAGTGTCTAGATACGCAGTCTAAACCTCCCCGATGCTTTGAGTTTGTCGTTGGTGTACTTTGAATCAGGGGTGGACAGTCGTCTGCTTGTGCCAGTGTACTGTTGAACTGAATTGCAGAAGTAAGGACTGAACGCCAGTTCTGTGGACGCAGGGGGTACCACTGTTTTAAAGACGCGCCTTCTATAGGGGTGCATCTTTTGGGATGAAAACGCGATTGTTACTCCATGAGGTAGACGCGACTTTGGCCGGGTTGAAAAGATGCGATCTTCGGAGGGACGCGTCTTTTGGAATGAAGACGCGGCTTTCCGATGCAACTCTTGCTTAGTTGAGAAGGTGCGTCCATCGGAGGGACGCGTCTCTTGGGATGAAGACGCAACTGTTGGATGCGAATCCGTGCCATGAGTATGTTTCCACGTGTCCTGTTGAATTGAGGGGACATCTTCTTTTTGGCGTGCGAACTTCACGCTGCACTTAATGCGCTGTCCACGCGTCAGGCGGTGATTAGGCGTCGAGCCAAGCGCCGCGTATCTTTGCGAATTATTGTACCTATAAAAGGCAACAGTCCTTCAAGAGTCATCACTAGACTCTCCTTCTTCTTCGTTTGCATCTGTTAGGGTTTGAGAAAGAAGCTTTCTTTGTTCTCCTCGTTCCCTTCATCGAACATCGAATCCTCGATCACAACCGCTTCGTCTTCAAAGGCCATCATTCCTGAGACTCAAATGGGCGGTTCCTCCATGCAGGAAACCCCTATTTCAGGTAAAAAAAAAAGCCATCGGACTTGATTTTCACCATTAAAGGGGTTTACAGAGTTCTTTTAACTCTTAAATCCCTTTTGAATGTGAACTGCCAACGCGGGCTCAAGCCCGTGTTGAATCGTCAGGCGCAGTTTTTGAGTCGATCAGTAAGGCACAGGTCTGATGACCTCTGCTTCTTTTTTCTGCTCGAATCTGCGTCTGCTTTGTTGAACACAGGGCCCCAATGAGCCTTGCGTTTTGGGTTCAACACTTAGAATATTTCTAAGTGTGAAAGATTCAGACGCAGATTTCTTATGACTCTTGCGTCTTGTGAAATCAGATGCTGGTCCTCATGAATTTTGCGTCTGAGTTCAATACTTAGAATTTTTTCACAAGTCTTGGACTTTCAAACGCGGATTCTATGCTAGCCTCGCGATCATTGGATCTGGACGCAGATTTTGATGATCTCCGCGTCTGGATTCATTTCTGCGTTCGAGTTGTAAACACTTAATCATTTTCTTTCTGATCAAGTATTATTCCCTTTTGCAGTGCGATATTCCTCCAACCCTCTCTCCAAAAAGTGTCACTTCGGGCACGTAGGTGGTGTTGACCGCAATCTAACCTTCGTGTTGCAGAAGACTGCACCTGTGACTACCGACAAGTCGAAGGAGCGAAGAGAGAAGATCTCCAAGATCGACATGAGGACCTTCCGGGAAATCATGACCGACGCAGATTTTGAGACGGATTCACATATTCCGTTAAAGAAACCCGTCTTCTTCTTTGGGGACAACATTGGCGAGGATGGTAGCATCTTGCATGACGGCGATTATAAATGGCTTCGCCAAATAGGGGGTAGGAAATTTTTTCTTCCAAATATGGAGAGAATGTATCCCTTATCCTATCTCCAGCACATGTCTGTCCACCGGGCAATGGAATAGGAGCTTACCCGATCTGTCCCCAGTGTCTCTCTTGGCATACTGGGCGCCAGGAAGGTACACCCTGGCAGACACGGGAAGGAAGTTTTTGGCTTGTTTCCTGGATTACTCAGGTCTGAGTACCCAGTAGGGGAAACTCCTCAGCTCAGCACTACCTTCATCAATCAATTCATGAAGGTAAGGGGTGATTTTTCAGGTGACTTCCGCCCGCTCGGGTGGGTCCATTCCTCCGACAAAGTCTGGTGGGGCAAGATGGTGGGCTTTGTCCTCGCTGAACTCGGAGGTCTGTTGGAACAAGTGGGATTGCGTCATGCGGTCAGGGCTGTGCAGTATGGCATCCCGCAAAGTTCCCACAATTTTTATGGGATCCTGGAGCACTACAACCCTTTGACGGGGACATTCTTCACCCCGGTCGGAGAAATGGGGCTCGCCCTGCATGAACTATATGAAGTTTCGGGGCTGGTCATGGGAGACGCCCCCTATGAAGAATATGTTCCCACTTCTGAGGAGCTTCATCTTTTGAGGAAAGAGTGCCCCCAGATATATGAGACCTACTGGGAAGTGCTATGTCACTTCCATATCTGCGTTCAAATAACCTCCTGGAGGATCAGGAGAGTTAAGCAGATGTCTTGGGCGAGCTACCTGTTCAACGGTGTAGCTGAGAAAGATCACTCGGTGACCATTCTGGCCCCTAGCACCGACGAAGAAATCGCCGAGAGGATTGATGCCTCTGTGAGTTCTTATACCACAGAGTCGAATGAAGACACTTTCAAACCTGACACGGTTTTTGAAAGTTTCCATCATCAAGCCCGGGTCCCCATTTCTGACTGGGCATTACTGGCGGGCTTTCTCATGCTGTGGTTGAAGCGCTGTGTAGTGCCGACACTGCCGCATGAAGTAATTGTTGCCGACGTGGTGTATCCGCGGTCCTGTTGGCCTATGGTAGATCCATCGCTCTCCTTCTAGCAATGGTGGCTCAAATCCAAAGTGGATTACGGGCCCTGACTCAGAGCCTGTGCAAAGTGGAGGCCATCGTCGACTACCAAGGTAGACCGGAGGTTGACTCGGAGGGGAGGCCGAGAGTAAAGACCCCTAACCCCCGGATCGAGCTTCCGTATACATACCTAATGGCTTGGTATGTGATACACTGCTGATTGAGATTTAAGAAATTGCAAAGAAAAAGATTAAGAGTTAGAATTCTCAGTCTCAATGCTATCCGCTGCAGCAAGGGCCAAAGCGGGTCGATCCACAGGGAAGGATGCGATGCAAGCTTTTCGGACGATTTCTCTGTATACTTCAAATAAGACAAGGAGAGATTAGATTTGAAATATATATGATTAGAGAGATGTGGTTTTACTGATCTTCTACCACAACCCATAGTGCAAGTTAAGGATATTGAACATCATCTTGAAATACATGAAATCGATCCTAGGTTTATTAGAGAAGATGCAAGCAAGAGAAAAAGATTTTAGAATCTTACTAGTTCGCACTCCTAAAAATCCAACAAGTTTTCATCCTAACATCTAAGTACAGCGTAAGAAAAGCTTTACCTTGAAGTTACGCAGTCAAAGTTCTTAAGCATGAAGTGTGAAGAATTATTTAAAAGGTGTAACCTAGATTAGAAAGCTAGTCATCAATTTAATCTTCAAGCAAGCTACCTTAAACCTAGGGTTTCTAAAAAGTGTTATCAATCCGATCAATTCTTAACTGCTCTAGGGTTGTTTAAGAATTCAGCAAACCACAATAAGGAATTAGTTCATCATTTTTTTTATCTTTACGATTTATCTCTCTTTTTTTATGTTGTTTAATAAGAAGGATTGAAAAAAGAAAGAAAAACAAAACAAGAGACAGATCGCAGAGAAAAACCAAATTAAAAGATAGTAATTTAAATGGCAAAGAGGTAACCTTTATTCGAAAATATCCTCCAAATACAAAGCTCCTTCTTCTCCACAATGTGCTTAAAAAGAAATTACAATTGCAGAAATTTAAAGAAAAAGCTAAAGAAAACCTAATCTCCTTGTCTCTGGATGCCCCCCTCTGTTGTGTCTGCAGGGGTATTTATAGGCGCTGGAAGAAGTAGAGTCCCGATAAAACTCAGCCAAGAAATCTGGTACGCATCCTCATCCACATTGCCGCGGAAATGCGGCTTTTACCGCGTTTCCGCGGCCATGTTCTTATCCCTGGCCGCGCGCTTTTGCGCGTAGCCTCCTCTGGTCCGTCCATCTGGGCGTATCTATCTGGCTCTGGCATCTCGACTCTTTAATTTGAGATTTCGGGATAACTTGAAAATCAAGTTACCCTAAATTCAAATCTCTTCCAAAACGAATTTCATCCTTGCACTCTATTTATCCTCATCCACCAAGCATTTAGGGTTGAATAGAATTCTATCCTTTCCCTCTTTCTAGTATTTGCAATTTTTGCACTTTGTAATTGCAATTTTGACATTTGGTAATTGCACTTTTGATCTTTGGCTTGGATATGGGCTTGGACATGGGCTTTTGGGCTTCATTTAGGCTTTTATTCTTTATATAAATAAATACTCAAGGCCTGCACACATTAAATAATAAAATATTAGTAATGGTGCATAATTGTAGGAATAATATGAAAATGTGATGGTAAATGTAATGACAATTATGCATTTTTCACTACCTATCACACCCCCCACACTTATCTTTTTGCTCGTCCTCGAGTAAAAATCAGAAAAAAGAAAAAGAAAAACTAAACTAGCTAACTCACTTTCGTAGGAATCACGGTTGCACTTAGCATGTGCAACAAGCCGTTAAACCCCTAGGTTACCCTAGAGGACGAGTGTTGTCTCGTGAGGGTTTTCAGCGGATTACACCCACAAAATCCATAAAAAGGAAAATATTTGAAATATATTTGAAGAGACTAAGTAGTCTATAAGTTTTAGGTTTATCATTTTTATTCATTCTTAACTTAGTCTTTATAAAGTAAATTGTTATCCATTTTAGGTAAGGATCAAAATTGAATTTTTGTATAGTCTTTTTCGTTACCAAAAGTCATATGCACCCTTGTGAATTTAGGAATTCCTTAACTTGGACTCTCATGCCTCTTTATTATGATTATTTTTTTTAAATATGTATAACTCATCTAATTCTCTTTCGTGTAAGTATCAAGGCTTCTTGAGGCCCTCATACCTAACAAATTGATTATTAAATGTGTTAGTACATATATAAGTAATTTTTCTTAGTTTCTTTAGGCTTTCTAATCCACCCATTTAGCGAACTTAAAGTCGGTGGCTCCCAAACCGGTCAGCTTTAGGGCACCAGGTGAGAAAACACCCCGCAGACTCAAATTCGAATGAACTAGGCCACAAAACTAAGGACTTTATTTTATTCAGAACTCACCTTTAGGCGTGAATACTTATGCTTCTTGAGGCACATGTATCCAGTTAGTGATATATATATTTTTTATTTATTTTTTTTATGAGGCACAAGGGTCTTTGTCTTAGAATCCTAGATATGCATTAGGTATGCACATTTCATTAAGGTAAAAATCAAGACTAATTACTTATTCAAATTCTCCTCCTATACCTAAAAATTCAACAATTTATTTATTTTGACCAAGTTTTTAGAAATCCTAATCATGATTTTCCTAATTCTTAAAACTAACTTAGATTTCTTTCAAAAGATAAGTCAAAATATTGTCCTTTTTATAAAAAAAAATTTTTTATTTTTTTATTTTTGTTATGTTAGAGAAAAAGAATAAAGAAAATTTTTTTTTCATATATATATATTTTTTATTTTTTTTACATACCCTTCCCCCACACTTGTTTCATGCATTGTCCCTAATGTATGAATGAAATGCAAGGATGCATGAATTGGCAGAAAGGTAAAGTTACTGATACAGTGGGTCAAAAAGACCCATGGCTGCATTTACTTCCGGAACTGATTCCAAAAAGATTTTAAGACGTTGACCATTTACCTTGAATGTACTGCCATTTTTTGGATCGTAGATCTCTATCGCTCCGTGTGGAAACACGGTCTTAACAATGAATGGCCCTGTCCATCTTGATTTTAACTTGCCGGGAAAGAGATGAAGTCTAGAGTTATAGAGTAACACTTTTTGTCCTTGGACAAAAGTTTTTCTCGTGATGAACTTATCATGAAAAACCTTAACCCTATCCTTCGCAATTTTCGCATTGTCGTATGCTTCATTCCTCAATTCCTCTAGTTCAGAAATTTGCAATTTCCGAAGCTCACCAGCCTTATCTAGATCGAAATTCAGCTGCTTAATTGCCCATAAGGCCCGGTGCTCTAGCTCAACAGGAAGGTGGCAAGCCTTTCCAAAGACTAGTCTGTAGGGAGACATTCCTAGAATCGTCTTAAAGGCAGTCCTATATGCCCATAGGGCATCCACCAATTTGGTGGACCAGTCATTCCTATTCTGATTCACAGTTTTCTCCAAGATGAGCTTGACTTGCCTATTGGAAACTTCTACCTGTCCACTAGTTTGAGGATGGTAGGGCGTAGATAACTTGTGAGTTATGGCGTATTTTCGCATAAGAGCTTCAAAAGTTCTATTGCAAAAATGTGTACCATTGTCACTAATTATGGCGCGAGGGTTCCAAAGCGCGAGATGATTTTTTCTTTCAAGAATTTGACAACAACTTTGTTGTCATTTGTCTTGCAAGGGACGGCTTCAACCCATTTTGATACGTAATCTACGGCCAACAAGATGTATTGGTGCCCAAACGAATTAGGGAAGGGTCCCATAAAATCAATGCCCCAAACATCGAAAAGTTCTACTTCTAGAATTGGATTTAGGGGCATCATATTTCGTTTGGAAATTCTTCCTATCATTTGACATCTTGTGCACGTTTTGCAAAACTCGAATGCGTCTTTGAACATAGTAGGCCAATAAAAGCCACTTTGCAGGATCTTTTCGGCAGTTTTGCGGGGACCAAAGTGTCCACCGCAAGCAAACTCATGACAAAAGGCTAGAACGCTACTAGTTTCCTCGTCGGGAACACATCTCCTAATAATTTGGTCGCTACAATATTTGAAAAGGTAAGGATCTTCCCACATGTAATACCGGACTTGAGACAAGAATCGGTATCTATCCTGTTTTGACCAATTAGGTGGTGTTTGGTTTGTGACTAAGTAATTTACTATGTCAGCAAACCATGGTTCCTTAGAGATGGCTAGAAGTTATTCATCGGGAAAATTGTCATTGATGGGCAGTTCGTCGGAGGGTGCATTAGGCACGCGAGAGAGATGGTCTGCGACAACATTTTCAACACCTTTTTTATCTCAAATTTCGAGATCAAATTCTTCAAGGAGGAGGATCCAACGAATGAGTCAGGCCTTCGCATCCTTTTTTAGGATAAGGTATCGAAGTGCAGAATGGTCGTTGAAAATCGTGGTCTTGGTCCCAAGTAGGTATGGGCGGAATTTCTCCAAAGCGAACACTACTGCCAAGAATTCCTTCTCGGTTGTAGTATAGTTCATTTGGGCGTCATTAAGCGTCCTACTCGAATAGTAGATCATGTGCTGCTTGCTATCCTTACGCTGTCCTAAGACAGCACCTATTGCAAAATCTGAGGCATCGCACATGATCTCAAAAGGCTTGGACCAGTCCGGAGGTGAGATGATAGGTGCAGAAATAAGTTCCACTTTCAACTTTTCCCAAGCACTATTGCACCTATCGTCAAAGATGAAGGGCACGTCTTTAGCTAGAAGGTTTATAAGGGGTCTAGCAATTTTGCTAAAATCCTTAATGAACCTACGGTAAAAACCAACGTGTCCTAAGAAAGACCGAATGTCCTTCACGCATCGTGGAATAGGAAGTTTGGCTATGATCTCCACCTTAGCCTTGTCCACTTTGATCCCTTCCCTAGATATCTCATGGCCTAGGACAATCCCATGCTGCACCATGAAGTGGCACTTTTCCCAATTGAGGGTCAAGTTCTTTTCGGTGCATCTATTCAGTACTAGCTCCAAGTGATGGAGACAATGGTCAAATGAATTTCCATAGACGGAGAAGTCGTCCATGAAAATCTCTAAAAAGCGCTCGACCATATCAGAAAAGAGGCTTAACATACAACATTGGAATGTGGCGGGGGCATTACATAGGCCGAAAGGCATTCGACGATAGCCAAATGTCCCAAATGGGCACGTGAACGTTGTCTTTTCTTGGTCCTCCGGGGCTATAGGGATTTGGTTATACCCTGAATAACCGTCCAAGAAACAGTAATACTCATGACCGGCTAATCGTTCCAGCATTTGGTCGATAAATGGGAGAGGAAAATGATCTTTCCTAGTGGCGGCGTTCAACTTGCGATAGTCTATGCATACTCGAACCTTAGTAGGCAATCGTGTTTGCACTAACTCATGCTTGTCGTTTTCTACCACAGTAAAGCTAGACTTCTTAGGGACCACATGCATTGGGCTAACCCATTCGCTATCGGAAATGGGATAAATGATCCCATTATCTAATAGTTTCACTATTTCGGCTTGTACAGCCTCCTGCATGAGTGGGTTTAGCCTACGCTGTGGATCCCTCTTCGGTTTAACCCCTTCCTCTAGATGAATACGATGCTGGACTATCGTAGGGCTCAGTCCCTTGATATCTGCCATAGTCCAGCCAATGGCTTCCCTATGTCTTCTAAGGGTTGCCAATAGGTCTTCCTCTTGCCTATCAGTCAAATTTGATGCAACTATGACCGGTAACGTCTCTTGTTCACCTAGGTAGGCATACTTAAGATGTTTAGGCAAGGCCTTTAACTCCTATGATGGAGGTTGCTCGATGGGTGGAGGTGTTAAGCTTGACTTTTCCATCTCTATAGAACTTAGATTTGCTGCCCATTCGATCTTATCAAGGTTGAGATCACTTGATTCTAAGTCTTCCTCTTCCTCTGACTCTAGTATGATCTCCTCATTGTGCTCACTCGTCATGTTTTCAATGAAGTTAACCTCAAAGGGTTGGTCGGTCATGTCGTAGGGATGCTTACCTAAGTTGAAAACATTGACTTCCTTGGTCATATCCCCAAAAGTCAATCTCATGGATCCGTTTCTACAATTTATGATTGCATTCGCGGTTGCTAGGAACGGTCGTCCTAAGATGACAGGAGTTTGAGACCTAGGATTAGACACAGGTTGTGTCTCTAAAACAATGAAATCGACTGGGTAAATAAATTCTCCCACTCGTATGAGTATATCATTGATCTCTCCCTTAGGAACTTTGATTGAGCGATCAGCCAACTAAATAGTAAGTTGGGTTGGGTTGAGTTCACCTAATCCAAGTTGCTGATATACGGAGAAAGGGAGCAAATTGATGCTAGCTCCTAAATCGAGGAGTGCTCGATTGATTTCAGCTCGACCTATAGTGCAAGAGATGGTGGGGCAACCAGGGTCCTTGTACTTGACTGGGATCTGGTTGGTCAATAGCTCACTAATATTAGTGGCTAGAAAAATCTTCTTAGGCACATTTGTCTTTCTTTTCTTGGTGCACATATCCTTAAGGAATTTGGCATAACTAGGGACCTGTTGGATTGCATCAAGAAGTGGAATGTTGAGCCTAACTTGATTGAACACCTCTAGTAGTTTCTCCATATGTGCATTGTTGTTGCTTCTAAGCCTATTTGGAAATGGGGCTATAGGCTGGTGCACCTGTCCTGCTGACTTTTCAACTTCAGTTTCATTGGAGCTAGGTAGAGAAGGAGTGGAGCTAGATGGAATGGATGACTGAGATGGATCCTGTGGCATGGATACTCGATTATCAACTTATTTCCCTGATCTTAATGTATGAACCACGTTACACTAATTTGGGTCTTGAGCCTCATTGGCTAGCCTAGGATTCCTAGGATTTAGCAATGGTTGACTCAGCAGAGTTCCCCTTTGTCTCTCTTGTTGGTTCAATTGGATCTCTATCCTAGTTAAGACTTGAGCTAGCGTGTCATGGCTTTTAACTAGAGTGTCCACCTTTCTTTCCATATTTGAGAGTCTTGTCTCCATTTGTGAATTTTGGAAAGAGGGTGGAGGATTTTGACTAGGAAAATTTTGTTGATAGGGCGGATTTTGGAAATTGTTGGAGAATTTGGGCCTAGTTTGATCATTGTTGCTTGGGCCCCATAAAAAATTGGGATGATTTCTCCAACCGGGATTGTAGGTGGGCGAATATGGATTGTTGGCAGGCCTTGTGAAGGCCGCACTCATATGTTCGGGCAAACTTTGATGCGCGATAAAGACGGGACATTCCTCGAACACATGGTTCATATCTTGACAATAAGTACAGCCCGCCGAAGGTGTTGGGCTGACTTGGTTCACAGAGACTGGTTCTTTCGTTTCAAGAGCTTCTAGTCTTCGCATCACAGCAGCTAACTTAGCATCGGTTGCTATGTTTGCCTCAATGGAATGGATACCTCCTTTCGAAGAAGTAGGGTCATTAGTCCTAAATTTTTCCGGAGTTGGTTCCCATTGGATGGTATTATCAGCTAATTCTTCATATAATAACCATCCTTCATTTTCGTTCTTTTTCAGAAATCCTCCTTGGCACATGGATTCTAACAGCGTTTTAGTTTGATATTCTAATCCATCATATAGAACTTGGCAAAGTCGCCATTTTCTCTATCCTATGGTGAGGACATTGGGCAAGGAGGTTCTTAAAACGTTCGAAATATTTCCAAAAAGGTTCATTGGCTGTTTGCTTAAACTGTAAGATGCTCTTCCTAATCAGTGCAGTCTTTAAGAAGGCCTTAGCGAAATTATCCCACAAAGATATTGAACCGGCCTCTAGACTGTAGAGCCATTTCTTTGCTAAATCTTTCAAAGCAAAGGGGACAAACCGAAGTTTGATGGCATCTTCTCCTAACTTGGGTATCTTCATCATGAGACATACTTCCTCAAATTCTCTTATGAAGAAGTATGCATCCTCAGATTCAAGTCCATGAATTTTGGGAAGAGTGTTGATGTATTGTGGCTTGAGCTCAAATTGGTCAACACCTTCATCGGTTAACTTGATGCAAGAAGGAAGAAAGGTCCTAATAGGATAGAACCTATCTTGGAGTGACAGTGGTTGTGCCATGTGTGAGTCGTGCTTTAGCTCGGGTGGTGAACTAGTTCTAGTTAGTCTGGATGTAAGTGGGTCTCTCGATCAAGCGGACATGCACAATTAGCAAACAAGTTCACCCAATCAATCAATAAAAAAAAGAAAAACAAACAAAATTCCTAATCTAGGGTAAGCCTTGACCTAGACGACTCCTAACTTTAGACTGTCCTTAGGAGGTCTATTGCTGACCTTAACCACAAGTTAATCGGCCAGGCAGGTGGCAAGACCGGTGGGAGGTTTTCCGTCAAAGACGTTCCTTAATTAAATAACCACCGATCTTCGGGCTTTCGGCCCTCAATCCCCTGCCTAGACACCGATTTGGCTAGAGTTAATTTTGAACAACTTTCCCCCTTCAGCCAATCTCCTAGTGAGTCCGAGTTAACTTAGGGCCAACGTCTAGTCAAATTTTACTTAAGGTTAGGGTTGTGAGTGTGACGGAGATGATTTGTGGGCCAAGGAAGGGTGATGAAATCCCCACCTTATCTTGTTAATGGATTTTGCCCTTAAGATATTTTGTGTACGTGTAAAGCAGTAGAAAAGCAATCACTCAAAAAGCAGTAAATCAGCCAAGAGTGTTTCCTAATCTATATGCAATGCAAACGTACCTTGTCGCCAGCACTCTTCAACAGAATAAAAAAAATTAAATAGACACGTGCCCTAGATGCAAGAGTCTAATTTTTTTTATTTATCAACAAATGAGTTACTGTTATTTAATTAGCAGTGTGCAGGTTTATCACAGAGAAAATTCTAACAGAGCAGTAAATCAGAATTGCAATTAGCAACAACCTGCAGAAAACAGGGTAAGTAGTCAACTACTCAGGCCGCGGAAACGCGGCTTTTGCCGCGGACCCGCGGCTCTGTAGTAGGCCCTGTTGCTCTGCCTTCGAGGGCAGAGGCACAGGGTTGCTATGTGTCCTCGCTGCTGTTTAGTTTTCTTGTTTTCTGAACCTGCAAACAGAAAGAATAAAAGAGTTAGTTTTGAGAAAATCGTGTCGTTCCTTCCCCGGCAACGGCGCCAAAATTTTGATTGAGATTTAAGAAATTGTAAAGAAAAAGATTAAGAGTTAGAATTCTCAGTCTCAATGCTATCCGCTGCAGCAAGGGCCAAAGCGGGTCGATCCACAGGGAAGGATGCGATGCAAGCTTTTCGGACGATTTCTCTGTATACTTCAAATAAGACAAAGGAGAGATTAGATTTGAAATATATATGATTAGAGAGATGTGGTTTTACTGATCTTCTACCACAACCCATAGTGCAAGTTAAGGATATTGAACATCATCTTGAAATACATGAAATCGATCCTAGGTTTATTAGAGAAGATGCAAGCAAGAGAAAAAGATTTTAGAATCTTACTAGTTCACACTCCTAAAAATCCAACAAGTTTTCATCCTAACATCTAAGTACAGCGTAAGAAAAGTTTTACCTTGAAGTTATGCTGTCAAAGTTCTTAAGCATGAAGTGTGAAGAATTATTTAAAGGTGTAACCTAGATTAGAAAGCTAGTCATCAATTTAATCTTCAAGCAAGCTACCTTAAACCTAGGGTTTCTAAAAAGTGTTATCAATCCAATCAATTCTTAACTGCTCTAGGGTTGTTTAAGAATTCAGCAAACCACAATAAGGAATTAGTTCATCATTTTTTTTATCTTTTCGATTTATCTCTTTTTTTATGTTGTTTAATAAGAAGGATTGCAAAAAGAAAGAAAAACAAAACAAGAGACAGATCGCAGAGAAAAACCAAATTAAAAGATAGTAATTTAAATGGCAAAGAGGTGACCTTTATTCGAAAATATCCTTCAAATACAAAGCTCCTTCTTCTCCACAATGTGCTTAAAAAGAAATTACAATTGCAGAAATTTAAAGAAAAAGCTAAAGAAAACCTAATCTCCTCGTCTCTGGATGCCCCCCTCTGTTGCGTCTGCAGGGGTATTTATAGGCGCTGTAGGAAGTAGAGTCCCGATAAAACTCAGCCAAGAAATCTGGTACGCAGCCTCATCCACATTGCCGCGGAAATGAGGCTTTTGCCGCGTTTCCGCGGCCATGTTCTTATCCCTGGCCGCGCGCTTTTGCGCGTAGCCTCCTCTGGTCCGTCCATCTGGGCGTATCTATCTGGCTCTGGCATCTCGACTCTTTAATTTGAGATTCGGGATAACTTGGAAATCAAGTTACCCTAAATCCAAATCTCTTCCCAAAAAGAATTTCATCCTTACACTCTATTTATCCTCATCCACCAAGCATTTAGGGTTGAATAGAATTCTATCCTTTCCCTCTTTCTAGTATTTGCAATTTTTACACTTTGTAATTGCAATTTTGACATTTGGTAATTGCACTTTTGATCTTGGGCTTGGACATGGGCTTTTGGGCTTCATTTAGGCTTTTATTCTTTATATAAATAAATACTCAAGGCATGCACACATTAAATAATAAAATATTAGTAATGGTGCATAATTGTAGGAATAATATGAAAATGTGATGGTAAATGTAAAGACAATTATGCATTTTTCACTACCTATCAACTACCCTTCACTAATGACGCCGGTGTCTCAATCCGAAGGGTTTATCCCTTTTGTGCAGAGGCTGGAGAGCTCGAGCTGGTCCAACTTCTATACGTTCTACGTTCGGAAATGTATTCTGAACGTTTCGAATTATCATCTCAACCGCTGCTTCCCCGATATTACTGGTGCATCTTATGGGGATAAATTTGCCTACCTTGAAGGTCCGGACGACTTCACGAGGTTGCCATCGGGAGTCTTCTGGTGGCTTATTAACATTCGGCCCGGGTATCTGCTCTTCCGGCAAGGGAACTCATGCACAATTGAGCCTTATATGCTGAATCATTTTTCCCGACAGTTCGTTACGATCAACTGTATGTCGGCAACCCTAACGCCCAACTTGCCTTCAGTGGGAATTTGTTCGAAGGTGCTCAGGCCTGGTATTACAGTGTGATTGGGGAGACAAAAGCTCTTTTTAGCTTGCCTCACAAGACGCCAAACTGCTACGCAAGTGTAATACCCCGTTCCCGGAATACGTACTTAGTTGCGTGTTCAGCTTTTCGATCGTATTTTTCGGTTTACTTCCTGTATTTGACCAATTTCAGTTTTAAAAGTCATTTTCCAATATTATATATTTTCTATGATTTTCTGGAATTTTTCTGAATTTAATTAAATATTTTCAAAACCGGTGTCGACCAGTACCGCTGATCGATTCTCGGATTTTAATTCACAAACAGTTAGGAATTTCTAGAAGGTCCTTTAGACTTTATTTCTTAGAATCATATTTTCTATCTAAATACTTTTTCTGGGAATTTTATGAATTTATGAAAGTTCCAACGGAGTCGGTAGATAACTGATTCCGGGATTTTTAGTTTTAAAACTATAAATTATTTCTTCAAACGAATTTCACCATGAGTCTTAAAATGTTATTCTTGATTTTTAGTAAAATTTTCGGGTCGTTCCGAGATACTTGAATTTCGGACGATTCCGGTATTTTCCAAAATTCCATTTTCCAATTTTCCAATAATTCCAATTTTTCACATAATCCCACTCACTTTCACCTAATCCTTTTTAAATCCCACTCATTCTCTCTCTCCCCCATGGCCGGCCAAGTGGCCAAGTGAGGGACACCTCACCCTCCCCATATTTGCACAAAACCCCCTCTCAATTTCACTATTTGCAACTCCTTTACAAAATCTAACACCTATATAAACAATCTCTTTACATTTCTTTTCCTTTTTCTTCATTTCACCTAAGTGTTAGCCCTCACCAAGAGATCTCTCCTCCTTCTCAACCTCAACCCTAGCTCCAAGAACCACCTCAAGGACTTCATCTCCACCTCAAGCAACCACCTTGGACCTTGGATCATAGCCTTCTTCGCCACCGAAGATCACCTTGGCGCCATTCGTCGTCAACGACTCTTTCGACCGCATAAAACGCCGATTGATCACTCCTAGTGAGTATTTTTACTCACCAAGACATGTGAATTTCCTAGTATACTTGTATCCCCACTTCTTGTACACTTGTGCCTCCAAAATCAGGTTTTTGACCTTCAAATTCGACCAGCAAATTCTGTTCTGTACGCTACTTACAGACCCGGATTAGTCGACTTGACCTAGGTATTAGTCGACTAACCCTTCTAGTTGAACCTTAACCTGTTTCTGAAACACAGTTTTAGTCGACTTACCCTGATCATTAGTCGACTAACCCTTTCTGGAAATCACTGTTAGTCGACTACACATTCCTCCCTAGTCGACTAACCTTACTTGAACCAGAAACCCAACTCTCGGCCCTAGTCGACTTATCCTATTTATTAGTCGACTATAGACTACTAGTCGACTAACCCTTCTCACCTTAGTCGACTCCTGAAACAAACTTAACTCTCTGTATCCCAGTTCTAGTCGACTTAGCTTGACTGTTAGTCGACTTGCGTGTCTGTTAGTCGACTACCCTTTTTACCTAGTCGACTAACTTTCCCTGAAACAGAATATCAACTCTCTGGAACCCAGTTTTAGTCGACTAATCCAGACTGTTAGTCGACTTAAGACCCCTACCAGTCGACTACACCTTCCACCTAGTCGACTAATTTAAGCTGTTTATTATAGTTGATTTCTTTTCTAAATTTGGATCTTACCCTGATACATGTGTATTATATTATGCTTGTTCATGCTTCATAACTGATACTACTTGACCTATTACTGGATGGATGTTATCTCTTGTAACTTCATGACTTGTTATTACATATTCTCGTTTCATGACATGTTAAATAGTGAATATCACCACTTATCGTGCCATCTCTTGAACCAAGCATGATGCATTCAACTTTTGTATAAAATGGACCAACTTACATTGGGTCAGGGGGAAACATGCGGATATCGATATGTGTTCGTGTTTACAGTGGCATTAGGTATATTGTACAATTATATTCCGGTCTGACCTGAGGGCCTCCAGGAGACCGAGGGGAGTGCTTGCTCCCTCTTCCTGAGTACTATCATGATAAGGGCATACATAAGTCCCTCCTGAATAGCCTAGCGGCTGGCTTCCGTCACCAAGCAACGGAACAATCCTGGACCGTTATCCCGGGCATGTACGGGGTCCACTGTAAACATAGTTCGTCGATACCCCCGCTGTTTCCAATAACAACCTTGTATTACTAGGATATGGATCTATGTGCGCTGGGACGCTGGGTCACATAGCTAGATATCACAGTAAGACAAGTAATAATAATAATAGACTTTAACTATGTATCCATTTCATCCTGATTATAGTTCTTTATGCTTTCATTACTTGTTGGTTTATATTCATTATGCTGTTCCGTCCTTATTATTCATATCTCTTAGCCACTTGGCTATAACCTGTTCATTCTCGGGAGGTCCTGACTCCCTTGGATTTGTATGTTCAGGTTCCGAAGCTTGGATCGAAGTGGAGCCATCCACAGAAGATCGAGCTTTCTTTAGCGAGCAGGCTGATTAGCTCCAGTCCTTGCGCCAGATCTTTCTTTTTGACTCACGGGATCTTCATCCTACTCGTGAGCATTTCGTGTTTATGTTGTATCTTTTGCTTTTGGACTTAGTTGTGATAAAAGATACATGTAATGTGTAATATTTTATCATATCTTGTGATGACTTGTACTTGTACTTTTATGTTGGCATATGTATGGAAATCACGCTTTGTCGTGCACTCTGATCCTTGTTGTACTTTTATGCTTAGCGTGTATACGTGGGGGCACCTTTTGACCTGCGTATATACGTCGCAGTGACGTCCCCGTATCTGTGGAATCGGGGCGTTACAGGTTGGTATCAGAGCCTAGGCTCTCACACCTATAGTACAATTAGGCAGCAAATTACTGTAATTTGCTATTGCCAACTACAATGTACAAAGTTATCTAGTCCTTCTTGATCCTTCTTGATTCCTTCCCTTGTGTCCTAAACTCCTTCCATTTTTCCAATTCCAGTTATCCTTTCCCAAATTCGGTATGGAGAGAAGGACGGGTCGTAGCAACTCTGGGCAAACATCAAATGGACCCACGGGAGAGAATGTGGACATTCTGAGAGTCATTCAGACGATGATGGAGAACCAGCAGCAACAGACGGAACTCCTCCGGCAAGAATTGGCAGCTCCAAAAGAGCAGAGGCCGGGAAATGTTTCAGACTTCAGGCGGCTGCAACCAGCCATATTCACGGGTGAAGAGAAGCCCTTGGATGCTGAGCAATGGCTGACAGACACCTCAGACTTATTGAATGCAGCTCGAGTTCCAAAGAAAATCAGGTGGAGGTTGCTAAGATTCAATTGAAGGATATAGCCAGAACTTGGTGGCTAGCTGAGGAGGCCAGATTGGAGAAGCCTGTCACCTGGGACACGTTCTCCAAGAGCTTTTATAGCAGATTCTTCCCTGCCACTGCTCAGAAGGACATGGAAGAGCAGTTCATCAGACTTCAGCAAGGGAATAGGTCCGTGGATGAGTATGCCGCGGAATTTCTCAGGCTTAGCCGCTTTGCTCCGTACATGGTAACTGATGAGGAGAAGCGGGCTAGCAGATTTCAGCAGGGCTTGCAGATGGATATTCAAGTCTTCTTGATGCCCCAGCAGCTGAAGACTTATTCTGAAGTTCTCACCATAGCTCGAGAGGTGGAGCGTGGGCTAGAGAAGAAGCAAGAGAGCCAGATGAGGAACCAGGCCATGAAGAGGCCATTTCCACCTATGGGGAGAGGAGGCCCTTACAGAGCAGCGAAGGTTCAGGCTATGAGGCAACCATTCAGACCGGCTCCTTACCAGACGGCCCAACCATTATCCTTCTGCAGTTATTGCCAGAAGCCAGGCCACATTCGACAGAATTGCCGTAGGGCAAATGGATTATGCTTGGTGTGTGGTTCCCGGGACCATTCTATAGAAACCTGTCCACACAAGAGAATGGGGGTAGCCGGCCAAGCTTTGCCAGCACTGCAGGGACCGAATGGACAGAGGGCACTTCCAGGGCCACCGGGGCAGAGGAATCAGGGGCCGATGATCAGGAGAGTTCCTCCCCCTCCTCCACAGCAAGCTATTCGCCCAGTCCAGGGAGGAGCTAGGACCGCAGCAGGGCGTGGAAGGGGGCAAGCCTTCAATTTGACAGAAGTAGAGGCTGAGACTTCTGAGGAGGTGATAACAGGTAATATCAGGGTGCATTCTAAACCTGTTTTAGCCCTCTTCGATTCAGGTGCTTCGCATTGTTTTATCTCAGATCATTTTGTGGCATTGCATTCCATACCTGTTAGATCTTTAGACCACAAATGGGAGATTAGTACAGGGAATGGAGTAGTCATGTCTTCTAGAGTTTGTGCTGACTGTCCAGTAGAACTTTGTGATAAGACCTTGGCCATAGATATGCTCGTACTAGACACCAAGGGGTACGACGTAATCTTAGGCATGACCTGGCTCAGTCAGTACTATGCAGTTATTGACTGTAGGGAGAAGAAGATTATTTTCAGGATCCCTCGTCAACCGGAATTCCAATTCAGTGGAGAAGTGAAGTCTACTAAGAGGAAGACTCGGTTGACTACTTCGGAGGTTCAGAAGGGAGTACCGGTGTGGGATGAATTTTCAGGAGTGTTTACTGAGATCTCAGGACTGCCACCTGAAAGGATGATTGAGTTCTCTATTGAGACTGTGCCTGGAGTGGCTCCTATATCCAAGGCTCCGTACAGGATGGCACCTGCGGAGTTAGAGATTCTGAAGAAGCAGCTGCAGGAATACTCTGATAAGGGGTTGATTCGGCCAAGTACTTCACCATGGGGAGCTCCAGTACTATTGGCGAACAAGAAGGATGGTGGTAAAAGACTTTGTATTGATTATAGAGAATTGAACAAGGTTACCATCAAGAACAAGTATCCCTTACCAAGGATTGATGATTTGTTTGATCAGCTTCATGGAGCCCGGGTATTCTCTAAGTTAGATTTGCAGTCGGGTTACCATCAGCTAAGGGTGAGGAAAGAGGATATTCCGAAGACGGCATTCAGGACCCGTTATGGCCACTATGAATTTCTAGTTATGCCTTTCGGAGTCACCAATGCCCCTTCGGTTTTCATGGATTTGATGAACAGAGTGTTCTCGCCCTTTTTGGATCAGTTCGTTGTGGTGTTTATAGATGACATCTTGATCTATTCAAAGAACAACAGGGAGCATGCAGAACACTTGAGGATTGTATTGCAGACTCTACAGCAGGAGCAGCTTCATGCTAAGAGGAGCAAGTGTGACTTTTGGTTGGACAGTATGGCCTTCCTTGGACACATAGTTTCAGCAGAAGGAATTTCAGTTGATCCTAGCAAAGTCCAGGCGGTGAGAGATTGGCCAATTCCGAGGACGGTGACTGAGATTAAGAGTTTTCTTGGACTAGCCGGATATTACAGACGCTTTGTCCAAGACTTCTCTAGGATTGCAGCCCCGTTGACCAAGCTCACCAGGAAAGGAGAAAGGTACATATGGACAGAGGAATGTACTGCAGCTTTTGAGCAATTGAAGCAGAGGCTCATTTCAGCTCCAATCTTGAAGACTCCCTCAGGGAGAGGAGGGATGGTCATATTCAGTGATGCATCAGGAAAAGGCCTGGGATGTGTACTTATGCAACATGATCATGTTATAGCTTATGCATCTAGGCAACTGAAGCCTCATGAGCGGAATTACCCAACTCATGACTTGGAGCTAGCAGCTGTCATATTTGCTTTGAAGATCTGGAGGCATTATCTTCTGGGAGATAAGGTGTTGATATACACGGATCACAAGAGCCTCAAGTATATCTTCTCACAGAAGGAGTTGAACATGAGGCAGAGGCGGTGGCTGGAGCTGATGGCGGACTATGATATTGACTTGCAATATCATCCAGGCAAGGTCAATACAGTACCGGATGCACTGAGCAGGAAGCCAGAGTATAGAGTGCTTGTCCAACTTACTCAGCAGAAGGAATTGATTCAAGACATCATCAGATTGGACTTGATGTTGGTGCAAGGAGCTGATAAGGCGGGACAGTTCTTGACCATGCAGATTCAGTCAGCATTGATAGATGAGATCAAGGGAGCTCAGAAGGAAGACCCCAGATTGCAGCAATTCCGAGCTCAGGTAGAGGCTGGATTGAGGACTGATATCAGTATTCATCCGGATGGTGCCTTATACTTTGGTAGCAGGATTTGTGTTCCCCAAGGAGAAGTTCGGCAGAAGATTTTAGCAGAAGCACACAGTTCAGCTTATTCCATACACCCAGGGGGAGCCAAGATGTATCAGGACTTGAAGAAGCAGTTTTGGTGGAATGCTATGAAGAGGGAAATAGCCCAGTATGTTGCCAAGTGCCTGGTTTGCCAGCAGATAAAGATTGAGCATCAGAGGACAGCTGGACTTCTACAACCTTTACCGATACCTGAGTGGAAGTGGGAGCACATCACCATGGATTTTGTCACGGCATTGCCTCGCAGTCCTAAAGGTAATAATGCGGTGTGGGTAATCATCGATCGCCTCACCAAATCAGCTCACTTCATACCATTCAGGGTGGGTCAGTCAACAGAGGTTCTGGCAGACAAGTACATGAAGGAGATAGTTCGTCTGCATGGAGTTCCAGTTAGTATTGTTTCAGACAGAGACACCAGATTCAGATCTCATTTCTGGGAAAGCCTCCAAGAAAGTCTAGGGACTCGTCTGAAATTCAGTACATCATATCATCCTCAGACAGACGGACAATCTGAGAGGACTATCCAGATTCTTGAAGATATGTTGCGGGCCTGCATGATTGAATTCCAGGGATCATGGGAAGACCATCTTCATTGGCTGAATTTTCTTATAATAACAGCTATCAGGCAAGTATCAAGATGGCACCTTTTGAAGCATTGTATGGAAGGAAGTGCAGGTCGCCGATTTGTTGGGATGAAGTCGGTGAGAGGAAACTTTTGGGACCAGAGATCCTGATTCAGACAACAGATAAAGTCAGGATTATCAGAGATCACCTCAGGGCAGCGCAGAGTCGGCAGAAGAGTTGGGCAGACACACTGAGAAGGCCATTGGAATTCCAGGCAGGGGATCATGTGTTTTTGAAGATATCACCTACCAAGGGAGTAATCCGGTTCGGTACTCGTGGAAAGCTTAGTCCGAGATACATCGGCCCATTCGAGATCTTGGACCGAGTGGGAGAGGTGTCTTACAGGTTGGCGTTACCGCCATCTTTGGACGGAGTTCACAATGTATTCCACGTATCTCAGCTGAGGAAGTATGTGAAGGATGATAGTCATATTCTGGATCACTCCGAACTGGAACTACAGCCGGATTTGTCATACCAAGAGCAACCGATGGCCATTTTGGATAGAAGTGTCAAGACATTGAAGAATAAAGCCATACCATTAGTGTTGGTATCTTGGAACAGACATGCCCCTGGAGAAGCCACATGGGAACGAGAGGATGTTGTCCGTGAGCGTTACCCTCAACTCTTCACTTCTTGATTGGTAAAACTCTTTCCTTCTATTCCTTCCTACTGTTATCTTTCTTATTATCCTTATCTATCTGTTGTCCTTCTTTGCTGTTACCTTTCACTTTATGAAATTTCGAGGACGAAATTTTTGTAAGGTGGATGGATTGTAATACCCCGTTCCCGGAATACGTACTTAGTTGCGTGTTCAGTTTTTCGATCGTATTTTTCGGTTTACTTCCTGTATTTGACCGATTTCAGTTTTAAAAGTCATTTTCCAATATTATATATTTTCTATGATTTTCTGGAATTTTTCTGAATTTAATTAAATATTTTCAAAACCGGTGTCGACCAGTACCGCTGATCGATTCTCGGATTTTTAATTCACAAACAGTTAGGAATTTCTAGAAGGTCCTTTAGACTTTATTTCTTAGAATCATATTTTCTATCTAAATACTTTTTCTGGAAATTTTATGAATTTATGAAAGTTCCAACGGAGTCGGTAGATAACTGATTCCGGGATTTTTAGTTTTAAAACTATAAATTATTTCTTCAAACGAATTTCACCATGAGTCTTAAAATGTTATTCTTGATTTTTAGTAAAATTTTCGGGTCGTTCCGAGATACTTGAATTTCGAACGATTCCGGTATTTTCCAAAATTCCATTTTCCAATTTTTCAATAATTCCAATTTTCCACATAATCCCACTCACTTTCACCTAATCCTTTTTAAATCCCACTCATTCTCTCTCTCCCCCATGGCCGGCCAAGTGGCCAAGTGAGGGACACCTCACCCTCCCCATATTTGCACAAAACCCCCTCTCAATTTCACTATTTGCAACTCCTTTACAAAATCTAACACCTATATAAACAATCTCTTTACATTTCTTTTCCTTTTTCTTCATTTCACCTAAGTGTTAGCCCTCACCAAGAGATCTCTCCTCCTTCTCAACCTCAACCCTAGCTCCAAGAACCACCTCAAGGACTTCATCTCCACCTCAAGCAACCACCTTGGACCTTGGATCATAGCCTTCTTCGCCACCGAAGATCACCTTGGCGCCATTCGTCGTCAACGACTCTTTCGACCGCATAAAATGCCGATTGATCACTCCTAGTGAGTATTTTTACTCACCAAGACATGTGAATTTCCTAGTATACTTGTATCCCCACTTCTTGTACACTTGTGCCTCCAAAATCAGGTTTTTGACCTTCAAATTCGACCAGCAAATTCTGTTCTGTACGCTACTTACAGACCCGGATTAGTCGACTTGACCTAGGTATTAGTCGACTAACCCTTCTAGTTGAACCTTAACCTGTTTCTGAAACACAGTTTTAGTCGACTTACCCTGATCATTAGTCGACTAACCCTTTCTGGAAATCACTGTTAGTCGACTACACATTCCTCCCTAGTCGACTAACCTTACTTGAACCAGAAACCCAACTCTCGGCCCTAGTCGACTTATCCTATTTATTAGTCGACTATAGACTACTAGTCGACTAACCCTTCTCACCTTAGTCGACTCCTGAAACAAACTTAACTCTCTGTATCCCAGTTCTAGTCGACATAGCTTGACTGTTAGTCGACTTGCGTGTCTGTTAGTCGACTACCCTTTTTACCTAGTCGACTAACTTTCCCTGAAACAGAATATCAACTCTCTGGAACCCAGTTTTAGTCGACTAATCCAGACTGTTAGTCGACTTAAGACCCCTACCAGTCGACTACACCTTCCACCTAGTCGACTAATCTAAGCTGTTTATTATAGTTGATTTCTTTTCTAAATTTGGATCTTACCCTGATACATGTGTATTATATTATGCTTGTTCATGCTTCATAACTGATACTACTTGACCTATTACTGGATGGATGTTATCTCTTGTAACTTCATGACTTGTTATTACATATTCTCGTTTCATGACATGTTAAATAGTGAATATCACCACTTATCGTGCCATCTCTTGAACCAAGCATGATGCATTCAACTTTTGTATAAAATGGACCAACTTACATTGGGTCAGGGGGAAACATGCGGATATCGATATGTGTTCGTGTTTACAGTGGCATTAGGTATATTGTACAATTATATTCCGGTCTGACCTGAGGGCCTCCAGGAGACCGAGGGGAGTGCTTGCTCCCTCTTCCTGAGTACTATCATGATAAGGGCATACATAAGTCCCTCCTGAATAGCCTAGCGGCTGGCTTCCGTCACCAAGCAACGGAACAATCCTGGACCGTTATCCCGGGCATGTACGGGGTCCACTGTAAACATAGTTCGTCGATACCCCCGCTGTTTCCAATAACAACCTTGTATTACTAGGATATGGATCTATGTGCACTGGGACGCTGGGTCACATAGCTAGATATCACAGTAAGACAAGTAATAATAATAATAGACTTTAACTATGTATCCATTTCATCCTGATTATAGTTCTTTATGCTTTCATTACTTGTTGGTTTACATTCATTATGCTGTTCCGTCCTTATTATTCATATCTCTTAGCCACTTGGCTATAACCTGTTCATTCTCGGGAGGTCCTGACTCCCTTGGATTTGTATGTTCAGGTTCCGAAGCTTGGATCGAAGTGGAGCCATCCACAGAAGATCGAGCTTTCTTTAGCGAGCAGGCTGATTAGCTCCAGTCCTTGCGCCAGATCTTTCTTTTTGACTCACGGGATCTTCATCCTACTCGTGAGCATTTCGTGTTTATGTTGTATCTTTTGCTTTTGGACTTAGTTGTGATAAAAGATACATGTAATGTGTAATATTTTATCATATCTTGTGATGACTTGTACTTGTACTTTTATGTTGGCATATGTATGGAAATCACGCTTTGTCGTGCACTCTGATCCTTGTTGTACTTTTATGCTTAGCGTGTATACGTGGGGGCACCTTTTGACCTGCGTATATACGTCGCAGTGACGTCCCCGTATCTGTTGAATCGGGGCGTTACAGCAAGCCTTGGTTTCTGCACTTGATACTTTCAGGCTAGCAAGATACCGCTACTCAATGGATCGCTCTTGCATCAAGAGCATTAATGCGTCTTATGAGAGCAAGTTGGCCTCCAACAAACGCATGCGAGGCATCGATGAATACCAGGCAGCTAAGAAAGAAGCCAGAGGGGAGACAGGGGTGGAGCCGAGAGCAGCAACACCTAGGGAGCAGCCTACTAGAAGGCGTCGACAGGCTGTGCCTAAACGTCCTCATGGCGCTACTCTCCAGGCTGAGCCTGCCCGAAGAAGCCAGGAAAGACTCAGGGGCTGAAACTTCAATGCCTGAGGCCGTCCCTTCCGGTGTTGAGGAGTAGAGGGAGGAAGAGGATAAGGAAGACGAAACCCCCCTTGTTCGCCCTCGTGGATTGCGCAGCAGGGGTCCCGCTATTTTAGAAGAAGGGGAGCTTGCTGATGATCCCACTGCAACTGATGAGGCTGAGCAACTTGAGGCTGACCTGGTGGGAAGGGATGATGTTGAGATTCCAGGGGTCTCAACTCAGCCAGGGTCTTCTTCAGGTCAAGAGAGGAGAGATGAGGCACCACGGCCTGGGTCTCCTGTTGTATTGATGCCCAGCTCGAGGGTAGTCGATCCCAGTCCCACTACCGGGTTACTTGGTGGCAAGGTCTCGATTGCCGAGGCCTCTTGTGTTGCGCTGTTGTCTTCATCGTCCGAGGAGGATGAATATTATTCAGGCGATGAAGTTGATTTTGGTGATGAACTCGCTCTTCCAGATCCGAGTAAATTCTCACATATTTCGGAGGAAGAAATACATGGGTGTGATCCGGTGACGGCATCACCAATAGCAACAATTGCTCCTGCTGAAGGTACTCTCTTTGTCTTTTTGACCCGGTTTCTCCTTGGTTAAGGAAGGTCTTTATGTTTTCCTTTTAACTTTGTGCTATAGGGCTGGCCGTCGATAGTGAGGCTGCAACTTCCTCGCATATCGAGGAAATGATACAAGAGCTGGCCCAGCAGGAGGACGTTGAGGCTCCTGCTACTGAAATGCCTCAAGAGAGGGCAATTATTGAAGTCGGGGAGACCTCAACCCTACAAGATTCGCCCAGGAATTCGCCGTCTTTGAATCCTCAGCTTGGTAAGAAAATATTGAGGCTCTGAATATCTTCCTTTTACTGTCATGGTTGACATTTTGATGGTTTGTAGAGAGCACTGAGGGAGCTCAGGCAGGGGATCTTGCGGCCAGCATCGACCCAGAAGGTAGTACAATCAAGCCTCAACCGAGGGCTCCGAAGAGGTCAGGTTCGCTGCTATTTCAGTCGCCATGGAGGCTGCTACGACAGTAACTGCGCCAGAAGTGCCGGCAACCATCTCAGCTTCTGTCGCACCTGTCGTTGACCCTACTCCTACACGGGACGAATGGATTCCCATCCCTCGCCCTGTGATAGAAAGGGGATCTGGGAGCACATCAGCAGAATTCTCCCCAGCCGGTGATATCATGGAAGAACTGACACGTCAAATGGTGCAGCAGTTCTTTGCTTCCATGCGATCATGCATTGACCTCATCCTTTATGGGGCAGTTCTTTCGAATTTGCCCGAGTGCTTCTCGAAAATCTGATCGAGAACATTGGTCATACTGGAGGTCCTTCGCAGGCTAGGGCATGCCTGATGCTGGTGGAGCAGTTGGGAAATGACTTGAAAGAGGTTAAGTCTCTAGAAGACGCTGGTTCAGTACACGAGACCCGGGCAACCCTGAATAGGCTTCTGGCTGCTCAAGAATAAGAGCGGAAGGAGATGGAGGAACAAATAGCTGAAGAGACCCGCCATCTCCAACATTTCCAGGCTGACCATCAAAGGCTGATTGGCGATTCAAGTGAATCTGAACTCGTCATGCAGAGCGCAGAGCAGGTTATTATCAGTGCTCGATCCACCATAGCCAAGGCAGAGGCCTTGATTGCAATCAATGAGCAGAAGCTTGCCACTGCTAGGAAGAAGCTGGAAGAGCTGGAAGCTGCCAGGATGCAGGTTGAAGAAAACCTCTCCACTCATTCCTCCAGATTGGAATCTCTACGAGCGCAGCTGGCTGCGAGGAAATTCTTATCTGAGGAGGAGTTGCGGGTCCAAGCTCTCATGGAGGCTGAGAAAGCGCGTCAGCACGAGATATATCGCCTCCGAGAACAAATCCGTTCTTTGGCTAATCAAGATTATTAGCCTCCTCTTTTTTTTTGTAAAGAAAAGAACACTCGATTCATCAAGAGCGTTCGTATTACTTTTATCATTTTTGGCTCAAATAATTAAAGTCTTCGAAATTTTGCTCCATCTTCGTTGTTTCACTATAGATGAATCCAATTTCTTAGTTGCAGTCTCTGGTTGTGATCCTTGACTGACTATGAATAATAAACTCAGGCTGAACTGAGTTTTTTTTTTTCTTTTGGCAAAACGCGACTCTGATTTGTGGTGGAGACGCAGTTCTGAGAGACGCGACTCTGAACTGCAACTTGAGACACGGTTCAAGCTTGTGCGAAGGACGCGGCTTTGGTTATGGAAGGACGCGGCTCCCTGGCCGCAGCCCTTAACTCTACCCAAATGGAGAATTCAGGATGCAGTGAGGACGTAGTCTTATGCTCCTCAAAACTGACGCGTAGATATGAGGATGCGACACTGTCTTAGTAGAGACGCGTCTCTAGACCCTTGACTCAGTGCAAACTCAAATTATATTGAGTTTATGATAGGAACACAATTGTCGTCTTGCAATGTAGACGCAGCTCCAGGATACCTGTGAATGACATAGGCCTTCGCAGCTTTCCAATTTTATGTGATTTCAAAGCGCGACCCCAAAATGGGTCCCTTTGCTGAGGGGACGCAGCTTTGAATCACTCCGAGAGACGCGGTCACAGTTCTCTTAACTGGAATGAAAAAGGAAGCCGTTCTCGAATTCGTAAAGGGACGCAAGTTCCTGGACGCGGCTCTCGGGCGTGCGTTTGGTGCAACTTCCCAGGCGTTACATGCATCTTGTCATAAAGATTTTGTTAAATCTTTAAATGTCAAGTCGACGTTTGACGATTGGGGACTCGCATCATCCGATGTTTCCCGAAGCGGTAGTCCACGCGTCAGCCCTTCCTTGGGTTTAGGCATTAATGCTTTTAATGCCAAATCAGCGCTGGCGGTTGGAGACTTGCGTCTTCGATGCTTCCCGAAGCGACAGTCCACGCGTCAGCCTTTATTGGGCTTTGACATTCGTGGGGAATTAAGGCTGACAGTTCTGATTAGCGAGCCATTAATTATGGACTTTGTGGTTTGCCTATAAATAGGCTTCACCCCTTTCTTTAACAGTCCATTGCTTAGACTGTTTTCTCTCGAGAGCGAGCGCTCAGAGAGATTCCACCTTCTTCCTTCAAGGACTTTATCTGGGGTTTGCCCCCATGGACGACGATGACCCAGAACTTTCATGCTTCTGTTTAATCTCTCTGGAAAATTATCACTGTCAAGTAATTTCAAGATCAAAAGCGTCTCTTTGAGCACCTTTCATATCCGCGCCTTGATGCAGAAAGTTCAACCCTCAACGGGTTATTCTGTGGGTATGACTTCCTGGTTTGCCATGAAATTCTCAGCCCGCTGGGTTTCAGTTTTGCTATCTCTTAAAGAGATTCATCTTCTTGACCTTCTCCTGAAATCTGACTGGTGCGCCCATCATTTGGAAGTTGTGCCATTGAGACTTCAGATGAAGTGCACATTGATTGAGTGTAAATTCTGACTCAGAATCCTCTGGACGCGAGTATAATAGACTTTTGCATCTGGACCGTGACCTTTTCATACAGAGCTCGCGCCTGAGGCTGTTGACTTAGAAGAATTTCAACTCAGATCGAAGGTTTCAGGCCTGAATTTAGCAACCCATGTTTATCAAATAGGGAGATGGCAATTTTCGTGTCTGATTCTCTTCACGTCTCATACTTTAGACGCGGGTGCAAAACTAGACTGCGTTTGAATTCTGTGTGTATCACAACTTTGGTCGCGTCTGTTTCTGCCGCCGTAGAATTTTGGTTCGCTGCGCGGGTCATTCCTGCGTCTGAAGTTTTCAGCAATAGCTGCGTGTCTCACTTAGTTCTTCTGTTGAAGTATATTAAGCTTTAGATCTTCTAATTTTTGTTTACTTCTCGCAGATAGGCTTAATTATCCTTTTTCATATTCGCTGGGCCCCTGGGAGAATATTTCGGCCAGCGAACTTGTTCGATGGTCGACCACTGGAGAAGAAGTCATGGCTCCTATTCTCGGGAGACGAGGATCTGACACCCGCCAAGATCTCTTTGGATTCAATGCACCGGTCATGCTTCTTAGCATGGCATGGTCAGAGTGAGTATGGCGGTGGATATAGTGGTGGGTATGGTTTTGGATTCTCCCTTCACTTACCCCAGAAGTGGCATCGATAAAAGCTTCATGCTCATTGGATGACTTTCTGGTGGTGGAGGTGTTCATCAACGAAGGATCATAGCCCACTTCGGTTGGTCAGTGGAATCAGAAGGTTCTGCTGCCTTTCGACCTCAAGAAACACCATTGTTCTTGATCAACAATGACTCTTTCGATGTTCACGCCATGCATGGTGACGTAATCAGCCTCCAACGTCATCACAGTGCTCAGCCCATCTTTGGCGCCCTTTCGAACATCTTGTACTTGGAATGGTGAGAAGCTTCAAGAGTGAGTGCAACCTTTGAGAGAGAGGGACTTCTTTGTACTCCTTTATTGTAACACTCAATCTTATTATATAAGAGAGCGTTTTGTATCACTTTCATATGTTGGATATAAAATAAAAGTGACACTTTTTTTTTCTTTCTATTGTCTTGAACTCTTTTTTTTAAGTCAGACGAATAGAAGCAAAGAATCTTTGACTTGTCAAAATTATGATGATATCTTAATTAGTCAAATTTTGTAGAGAGAGATCCTATTTCAGGAACTCAACAATGCTGTCAGAGGTGTGATATTAAATTGACAAGGGATAAGATAATTTTTGTGGACCTGCCACTCTATAAAGGAAAGTGACAGGTGGAACTTGTACCCCCAGGGAAGATGAGCTTTTATCAGAGGTTAGGTATTAACTTGATTAAGATCAGCTGGGGATCTAATGAAAACACTGTTAACGGTGTAATGTTAACCTAACAATGTTTTTAGGTAGACTTGTTGTTCTGTTGGGGAGAATAACAAGTGAGACTAGATTCGCGGGGGATTTAGGAAAGTCTTTACCGTTAGAGGTGTAATATTAACTTAACGGGTTGAACGTAGTCTTGTCAGAAGTGTAATGTTAACTTGACAAAGATGTGAGTCAGAGGTGTGATATTAACTTGACTCAAAAGCATTTCAGTTTTATTTAGGAAAACTGAAAGTGTCACTATTATAGGTGTGATGTTTAACTTGGCAGTGAGGGTAATGCTAGAGATGTAATTTTGAACTTGGCATTGGTCATCTCGACTTTGACAAGGAAGTCCGAGGGAAAGTCATGGCCTTAAGTGTATTGTTAAACTTAGCAATGACTTGGACGCTAGAGGTGTAGTATTAAACTTAACATCGTTCATTTCAGCTTCGATATGGAAGTCTGAGGGAAAATGACTGTCAGAGGTTTAATATTGAACTTGGCAGTAACTTGATTACTGTTAGAAGTGTAATGTTAACTTAACAGTAATTTGTCAGAGGTGTGGTATTAACTTGACAAAAATTAGTTTGCGATACGAGCAATTTGAGGGCCTGCCATTCTATTGATGAGAATTGACAAGTGAAGTTTGAAGTATCAGAGGTATAGTGTTAACCTGACAACTTTAAAGGTTTGCTACTCCATATAGGGTTAACAAGTAAGGTTTGTACTTGATAGGGAGTATTGAAAATTTTCATTACCAGAGGTATAGTGTTAACGTAGCAATGATTGTATTTTGTGGACTTACCATTCTGTGTATGAGAATTGGTAAGGGATTTTGGGGAAAGAGTGGAACTAAGTCCACTTAGGGTTTTTAGCAAACCCTCAGCTATCAACGGATTTGAGGTACCTTTTCCAACTACCGTTTGAGTTGGGCTAGCCATGCTATTCCCCTAAGCATAGTGAGTTGTCGAGGACTTATGTTGGGCTTAGAAGCCAACATTTTCCTCTATCCTTAACCGTCGGAGGCCTCGGATGTTAATAAAGATAGGAACATTAGAACCTAAGTTTCACCTTTTGTCTCCTTATCAATATTTACATCATGCATCATAGTGCTATCAATGCGCTATTAGCTTGTCACTGATCTATCGTGATGTAACATAATGAAGGAAAGAAACTTTTCTTGGATCTAGAGTTTTGATCAGAGGTGTACTTTTAACTTGATCGGCGGAGGAGTACTATTAAGGATGGTACTTCTTCAGGAACCTGCCATTGGTCGGCATCATGAGTGTATCGCCATTTGCAGTTATGAGGCCATATGATCCATTTGAGTAGACTGACTCTACTACAAATGGTCCCTCCCATTTGGGCTGGAATTTTCCTTTTGTCTTATGTGTCATCACCATAGGTCTTCTGACGGCTAAGACAAGGTCACCTTTCTTGAAAGTTCGCACATTAACTTTTTTGTTGAAGGCTCTGGTAATCCGAGCTTGGTAGAGCTCGATTTGTTGTTGGGCCTGCAGACGTTTATCATCCAAGGCCTCCAATTCTTGGAGTCACTGTCTATGCTTCTCCTCCTTCGTCATCTCCGCTGTCAAGGTGATGCGTAGAAACGGAATTTGGATTTTCAGTGGAAGCACAGCTTCACACCCATATACCAAAGAAAATGGTGTAGCTTTAGTTGGGGTTTGAACAGTTGTGCGATAGGCCCATAAGCATTCACCTAGCTTGTCATCCCAGTCACGCTGACTTTTCGAGACGAATTTCTTGAGAAGTTTGCCGATGGTTTTGTTGAAAGCTTCTTCGAGACTGATTGGTCACTAATGTTGCACATTTAGTATCATATTTTCATACTTATTATAGAATAAAATCTGCATTGTCCTAATTAAATGTTAACTTATTTGCAGGCCCATTCCTTAAGGAGAGTGAAGAGAAATGAGCCCAAAAGCCCACCAAATTCTGAATTAAATCAGAATTAATTCGAACTCAGTGAATCAGGCAAAATCAAGAGGTTGAAAACCGGTTCAGAAGAATCCTCTCAGAATCGATCGGTTGAAGCAAAGATCAACGGCCATTTCTTCAAAATCTCAGAGCTAAACTGCAAATCCAACCCAAGATAAAGACAGAACGAGATGCCGGGGAGACCCACCAACAGGGTGTGGCCCCCTGGCCACACCCTGGCCGTGGAAACGTGGCCAAATCCGCATTTCCGCGGTTTGGTTGTGGAGTTAGGGGGAGCGTTTGCTCCCCCAATCTTCCCGGATCCTGTAGGTTGGTTTTTGCCTATAAAAAGCCAGTATTTGCACTGAAAAGGGGACGACCATGCAGAGATAGGATCTAGCCAAGTTTTCCATTTCTTAGTGTAGGTTTTTCTTTTTCTTTTTCATGTAATTTTAGTTTTCATTTATGTAATTCAGAGGAGATCAGACTTTCATAGAAGAACAAGAATGAAGCTTGTGCTGAGAGTGACACCAGTGTAAGGTTCTTTCTTTTCTTTTATCGTTATGAAATCAAATCTGTATTCTCTCTTTGTATGTACTTCATTTTAGTTTTCTTCTTCTTCTTCTTTTCTACTTCACTTTTCTTTTGGTACAATTGTCTTCCAAGTGAGTCTAAAAGCATCGAAAGAGCCTTACCTTTGCGAGTGCCACCGATAGCTCATGACGATGGATGTGAGTCTCTCTGTATCATTTCATGCTTGAGTTCTCTTGATGATGTAATGTGGAAGAGACCAATAACCAACTCTTATGGGCTATGCGCTGATTGCCTCCATTTCAAGGTAACATCTTCGCTAAAGACTCAAGGTAAGCTTTTGGTAAAAAGAAGGTAAGTAATTATTTTTCTTTCTTTTCTTTTATTTCTGTAGATTAAATCACCAACACCACATCTTCCAAATCTTTCTTTTCTAATTCATTTGTACATAGTCGTTTTCTGATTTTCTCTACCTTCTCATTCTACCGTTTTCTTTATAATTTTAACATAACTCTTTTCATTTTCATTTCTTTAAACAAAGAAGAACTTTCTTTTTCTTCATAAAGATTTCAATTCAAAACTTTGAACGCTTCCATCGCAAACCCTCCTTGTGGATCACGACCCGCATAGCCACTTGCTATAGCGGTAAGAATTGAGCACTTGCACATTTTTGTTAAAGTTCTGAAAATCCGTATTTTGTGTGCAGGTTTAAGCTTCAATCAAATTTTGGCGCCGTTGCCGGGGAGGGTAATGGTTTTTATTGAAATCCGATTTTTATTGAATTTTTAGAACTAAAATGAATTTTCTTCTCTGTTGCAGGTTATAGGGCAAGCAAAGCAGGAAAAAAGGATTGCAGGAACATATAAGTGGTCTTGGCCTCTGTTCTAAAAAACAGAGACCAGTACCCTCTGAATTGTCGCGTTTGCTCGGCTTTAGCCGCGTTTCCGTGGCAAGGAAGAGTTCACTACTAACTGTCTTTTTTGCAGGGCTGCTTGTTTTGCAAAAATATAGTTTTCTGCAACTTTATTTCTTATATGCCATCACATAAGCCTGCTAATAAATCAACAGTAAAACATTGGTTGAAAAAGTTAAAAAAATTGATTAGACGTTTGCATTTTTAGGCACGTGTCTTTTCAATTCATTTATTTTACTGTTGAAGAGTGCTGGAGTAAGGTACGTACGCATTACATTCAGAATAGGAGTCATTTCTTGGTTGATTCATACCGCTTTGAGTGAATCTTATTTATCTTGTACACTTGCACAAACTGATCTTAAGGGCACCACCCCATAACAAAATAAGGTGGGGATTTAATCACCCTTCCTTAGCCCAAAAATCAGATTCCAAACACTCACTAACCCAAGCCTAACTAAAAATGAGTAGACGTTGGCCCTAGGGACATCTCGGACTCAATTAGGAGATTATCCTAAGGGGGAAAGGTGTTGAAATTTGACTCTTGCAAAATCAGTGTCTAGGAAAGGGATTAAGGGCCGAAAGCCCGAAGGTTGGTGGTTATTTAATTAAGGAACGTCTTTGACGGAAAACCTCCCACCAATCTTGCCCTGATCTGGCTGATTAGCTTGTGGTCAAAGTCTGCATTCTACCTCCCGTGGACAGTCTAACCAGTTAGGAGTCGTCTAGGTCATAGGTCTACCCTAACTTAGGTTAGAATTTTTTTCTTTTTTGTTTGCTTATTTGTTTGTTTTTGTTTGTGTTCTATTGTGTGATATGGCTTATAATAACAATTTTTTCAATTTTAATAGTCATCCATATTACACACCGACTTCTTTTCGGATATTACCAACCCGGCATATCATAATTTTAACCAACCTAGTGTGCCGGATTGGTCTTATCCGAATCAATATAACCCATGTCCCCAATCTTATAACCATAATTTCCATAATAATTTCAACTCTTCACAGAGTCAGTGGGGATTCACCTCCCCCGAGTCTAATATTCAACCAACTTGTCCCCCTTCTCCACCTTGTCCATAATATTTCCAAGATTCATACTCAGTTCCACCAGTCCAAAATAGAAAACTATCAATTTGGAAATGAGTATGCGTGAGTCCAAACACAAATCCCAAAATCTGATGGACTCACAATTTCACCACCAATTCCAAGACAATACTTCATCTTTTCATCAAAACAATAACCTATCAACTATGAAAAGATGCTTGAAGCCATGACTCAGGCTCAAAACGCTCGTAATCGTGACATAGATATGATGGTCCAATCTCTACGTTCCCACCGTTTGACCAGTTCTAATGTCACTAACCATCCTGTTAGAGCTGATGAGTCAGGTTGTTTTGGAAATCAAGGTTCCATTTCAGAATAATCATTTGAACTTGCCCAAACTCCAAATTTTGAATAGAATATTGACAGTGTGGTAAGTTATCCTTTTCCTGAAATCGAACTTGAAAATGAATATGATCAAGAATCTCAACTTAGTGATTCAATTTTACTTCCTGATTCAATAATGACTCCGGTGTCTTCACCTGATTTCAATCTTTTTTCCGAGTCAACATTGAATCCTGTACCAATTCATCATGAAATTGAATCACCCATTTTTGATGATCATATTGAACTTGACCAATTTTATACTTTTGAAAATCCTATTGACAAATTAGCAAGTTCTCATTTTTATGACATTCAACTCAATAAGAAATGTGACCTAGATTCTCAAATCTGTGATCCATTCAAATTTTCGAATCAATATTGACTCCTGTTTTGTTACCAGACTTGAGTAATATTTTAGAGTCAGTTTTGATTCCCACACCTATCATTCTTGAACTTAATCACCAATGTTAAGTCACATTCCATTGTTGGAAATTAAATGTGGACTTGAGTTTCAACTTCTTGACTTGGACCCACTTCCTGAACCAAATTCGACTCCTGAACCTTTACTTGACTTAAGTCACCTTCCTGAGTCGGTATTAGTTCCTGTACTTCCTGAGTCCAAGTCAATCATTCTATCTTTTCACACTCCATTCTGGGACGAGGTGGTTGACAAACTTGACTCCGAAATTTGTTATGGAATTTGGAAATTAGATGGGGTTAAATTTTTAATAAAAATCCTTCATGGATACATCATTTTAATGGGTTATATTAGCAAGATTTTTGGTGGGTTCCTCCGAACCCAAGAAAAGTCGATTGGGCCGCATTTCGTGGACCAATCAGACCACCACTGGAACCACCACCTTAAGGTAACATTTTTCTTCCCTTTCTTCTTTTTCATGCATTTATGCATTAATTCATACATTGAGGACAATGCATGAGATAGGTGTGGGGGGAGGTTCTAACATAACTTAGGTTTTTCTTTTTATATATAAAAAAAAATTTAACATTTTTCTTTACTTTTAAAAACTTTTTGAAAATAGAAACAATATTTTGACATATTTTTTGTAAGAAATTAAGTTAATTTTAAGGAATAGGAAAATCCAAATTAGGATTTCTTGTACTTGGTCAAAATAAGATTATTTCTTTGATTTTTAGGGTTAGGAAGAAAATTTGTCAAAGTAATTTAGTCTTGATCTTTACCTTGATAAAATATGCACACTTCTTACACTTACACGCTTAGGGTTCAAAAACAAGATTCTTATGCCTTATAAAAAAATTTTAAAAAAAGGAAAAAGAAAGAAATAAATAAATTTAATTATTGATTAGCTAGGTGCTTTGGCCTAAGCAAGCCTTAATATTTATGCGAAAGATGATTAGATAAGTTTGAAAAGAAAATATATATATAAAAAAATCCTCAGATTAAGCTGGGTATTTGTGCCTAATAAAGCATAAGTATTCACGCCTAAAAGAGGTTCATATAATAAAATCCTTAGTTTTGTGGCCTTGTTTGCTCGAGTCCTTAAGTCCTTGGGGTGTTTTCTCACCCGGTGCCCTAAGACTGTTTGGTTTGGGAGTCATCGATTAAAGGCTTGTTACATGGGCAGATTAGAAAGCCTAATAGAACTAAGGAATAATACCACCAATATATATATATATATATATATATATATATATATATATATATATATATATGTATATGTATATGTATGTGTATGTATATGTATATATATATAAGGCATAAGAGTTAGAGTTAATGAACCCTTAGTCTAAATTTTCACAGTCACAAGGTGCATATGACTTAGGGTAAAGTAATAGACTAGATGAGAAGTACAATTTGACTCCTTACTTTGATTAATAACAAATTTTTGAATAGAGACTAAGTGTAGGAATGAAAAATTCGTTTTTCCTATAACTTATAGATTGCTTAGATCTTACAATTATATTTCAAATATTTTTCTCTTTCAAAATGCTTTTCGAAAATACTAACTCTTTGTTTTCTCTTTCTTTATGGATTTTATGGGTGCAATCCGCTGAAACCCTCACGAGACAAAACTCGTCCTCTAGGGGAAACCTAGAGGTTTAACGGCTTGTTGCACATGCTCAGTGCAATCGCGTGACCTGCGAAAGTGGTCTAATAATCCTTAGTATAGTTTAATTGTTTTGCTCGAGGACGAGCAAAAGATAGGTATGGGTGTGTGATTGGTCGCTAATGTTGCACATTTAGTATCATATTTCCATACTTATTATAGAATAAAATCTGCATTGTCCTAATTAAATGTTAACTTATTTGCAGGCCCATTCCTTAAGGAGAGTGAAGAGAAATGAGCCCAAAGCCCACTAAATTCTGAATTAAATCAGAATTAATTCGAACTCAGTGAATCAGGGCAAATCAAGAGGTTGAAAATCGGTTGAGAAGAATCCTCTCAGAATTGATCGATTGAAGTAAAGATTGACGGCTATTTCTTCAAAATCTCGGAGCTAAACTGCAAATCCAACCCAAGATAAAGACAGAACGAGATGCCGGGGAGACCCACCAACAGGGTGTGGCCACCTGGCCACATCCTGGCCGCGGAAACGCGGCCGCCGCGTTTCCGCGCTTGGTTGTGGAGTTAGGGGGAACGTTTGCTCCCCCAATCTTCCCGGGATCCTGTAGGTTGGTTTTTTGCCTATAAAAAGCCAGTATTTGCACTGAAAAGGGGACAACCATGCAGAGATAGGATTTAGCCAAGTTTTCCATTTCTTAGTGTAGGTTTTTCTTTTTCTTTTTCATGTAATTTTAGTTTTCATTTTAGTTTTCGTTTTAGTTTTCTTCTTCTTCTTCTTTTCTACTTCACTTTTCTTTTGGCACAATTGTCTTCCAAGTGAGTCTAAAAGCATCGAAAGAGCCTTGCCTTTGCGAGTGCCACCGATAGCTCATGACGATGGATGTGAGTCTCTCTGTATCATTTCATGCTTGAGTTGTCTTGATGATGTAATGTGGAAGAGACCAATAATCAACTCTTATGGGCTATGCGCTGATTGCCTCCATTTCAAGGTAACATCTTCGCTAAAGACTCAAGGTAAGCTTTTGGTAAAAAGAAGGTAAGTAATTATTTTTCTTTCTTTTCTTTTATTTCTGTAGATTAAATCACCAACACCACATCTTCCAAATCTTTCTTTTCCAATTCATTTGTACATAGTCGTTTTCTGATTTTCTCCACCTTCTCATTCTACCGTTTTCTTTCTAACTTTAACATAACTCGTTTTCATTTTTATTTCTTTAAACAAAGAAGAACTTTCGTTTTTCTTTATAAAGATTTCAATACAAAACTTTGAACGCTTCCATCGCAAACCCTCCTTGTGGATCACGATCCGCATAGCCACTTACTATAGCGGTAAGAATTGAGCACTTGCACATTTTTGTTAAAAGTTCTGAAAATTCGTATTTTGTGTGCAGGTTTAAGCTTCAATCAGAGACCATTAGCGGCGGGATAGTATGTCGTTGAGAACACACTCTGGATTCTGAACTTAGCGTAGAACCTCTGGAAAGCCTGACTGACGAACTGGGGTCCATTGTCATGGACAATTCGCCGAGGTAACCCAAAATGGTAAATGACGTGATGTTTGATGAATTTGATCACATCAGATGATTTTACCTCCCTCAAGGAATGGCCTCAGTCTATTTGGAGAAATAATCGGTTATGGCCAAAATAAACCGATGTCCTTTTGAGGATGGTTGGCTGATAGGACCAACTACATCCATTCCCCATATTTCAAATGGCCAGGTAGAGGTCGTAGAGTGAAGGTACCCTGGGGCTTGATGGATGAAGTCGCCATGCACTTGGCAGGCGTGACATCTTTTGGCATAAGTGATGGCGTCAGCGATCATCTTAGGCCAATAATATCCCAACCTTTGGAGTCGATATGCAAGTTTTGGACCAGGTTGATGGGCTCCACACATGCCGTCATGGGCTTCTTTCAACACCTCCTTGTGCCTCTTTTTGTGAAAGGCAGCGAAGCAAGATCCCGTCATTCGATCGACGATACAGTATTCGCGTAATCGCATTATAGTAGAATTTGGGGGCTTTCCTTCGAATGGCAGCCGCTTCTTTGGTGTCCTCAGGCAGGATGCCATACAAGACATAATCAATATAAGGGAATCGCCAGTCTCTAGGCTCTGGACCGGCTGACGACTCGAGAACTTCTTTGCCTTGACAATCTCCCGTTGGCTTCTGATAGTCCTCAAGAGCAATTCTCGGACAATACAGGTCATGGCTGTGGACAAATATTTTCTCCACTGTTCCGGCTGGAAGAGCTAAAGAGGCAGCGAGAGATGCCAGCGCATCTGCATGCGCATTTTGCTTGCGTGGTACATGGTCAATGTAAAAGTTGGTGAACCTCTTGGCCATGTAGACAGTTGTGTTATAATAGGGTACTAGATCTTCATGTCTGACTTCGTACTCCCCGCGAACTTGGCTGACGATGAGCTTAGAGTCACCATACGCCTCGAGATTTTTAACGCCAACCTCATCGGCTAGTTGCATCCCAATCAAAAGGCATTGTACTCCGCTACATTGTTGGAACAAGGCTCGGTTAATAAGACAGCTCGAGGAATCACATAGTTCTGTGGGGAGACGAGTACTACTCCTACCCCTACCACTATATGTCCTTTTGGGCTTGTTCTCGATGCACCGTCAAAGAAAAGTTGCCACACTTGCTTTTCGAAGGATGTCTGAGTCTGGCAGGCTTCAGCGACCTCGTCTGGGAGATCCTCGTAAAGTTTGGCTGCCTCGGATCTGGATGCTCAGCCAGAAAATCCTCCACAGCTTGTCCCTTCACAGCTTTTTGTGGTAAAAAGTGCATTTAATATTGGGATAGCAATATGGCCCATTTTGCCAGTCGGTCGTTTAACGATGAAGGCTTTGTCATAAGTAACCTCAGGGGGTTGACTTTTGATATGACGTTTATTGTCTGACCTACCAAATAGTGTCGCATTTTCTGAACAGCGAACACTAACGCCAAACATTCCTTCTCGATCGGGTTGTACCAGTGTTCGGCCCCGATCATTATTCTACTCAAATAGTAGATCGCTTGCTCTCGTCCTTGATCATCGTTCTGAGCTAATAAGGCTCCTAAAGAATGATTCATCGCTCGGACGTATACCAGGAAAGGTTTTCCAGACACCGGAGCTGCAAGGACTGGCAGTTGTGTGAGGTACTGTTTAATTTCCTCAAATGCTTGCTGGCAAGCGTTGTCCCAAATGAACGAGACACCCTTCTTCATTAATTTGGTAAAGGGTTGGCATCTTCTGAAGAGATTTGAGATAAACCTGTGGATGTACGCCAATCGTCCTTGCAATCCCCTGAGCTCTTTGAGGTTTCTCGGAGGTTGCATCTCCCGGATAGCGCGAATCTTTTCCGGATCCAAATAAATTCCTGTGGAAGTCACTACAAACCCTAGGAACTTGCCGCTGGCCATCCCCAGAAAAGATTTGGTAGGGTTCATCTTCAATTGATGGGCCCGCATGATGTCGAAGACAACCTTTAGATCAGTTATAATATCACCTTTAGCGCGGCTTTTTACTGCGATGTCGTCAACATAGCATTCCACCGTTTTGTGCATGTGTTTGTGAAAAAAGCATTCATGGCCCTTTGATATGTTGCCCCTGCATTCTTTAGTCCGAAGGGCATGACGGTGTAGCAGTATACCCCCAGTGGTGTCCTGAAAGAGGTATGTTTTTCGTCATCAGGATACATTTTGATTTGATTATATCCTGAAACTCCATCCATGAAGGACATTCGCTCGAATTCACATATATTGTCAATCATGACATCTGTGATTGGCAGTGAAAATTCATCCTTAGGACAGGCCTCGTTTAGATCACGAAAATCAATGCAGATTCGGATCTTTCCGTTCTTTTTAGCAACGGGGACGATGTTGGCTACCCAATCAGGATGTTGTTCTTCCCTAATGAAGCCAGAGTCTATAAGCTTTCTGACTTCTGATTGAATTGCCTCCATTATTTCTGGACGGAACCATCGCTGTTGTTGTTTGACGGGCTTTACGTCCGTATTAATGTTGAGGCGGTGCATAGCCACTCGAGGATCAAGTCCAGGCATGTCTTCATAATTCTAGGCGAAGACGTCTATATATTCTTGCACAAGAGATATTAGACCCTTTTTCTCCGAAGGTGACAGACTTTCACTTATAAAGATGGGCTTAGAATTAGCCTCATCTCCTAAATTAATCTGAACAACCTTATCTTCTGTGGGTGGCTCACGCTGTTCAAAGCGAGTATCCCAAAGATTGTTTAAGTGTTTGATCTAAGAATTTGTATCAGATTGGATCATTTCTTCATCTCCGTCTTCCAGGTGGCTTGTTGAAACCATATTCACTGAAAGTTCTCTGAAGATGTTGCCGATACTAACATCTGACTCCCACGATGACGTGCCCGATGAGTAATCATGGCATAATGACTCTTCAGACTCAGAAGCTGATGGGATCGAAGTTGACACATAGCCCAACCCCCTGCGAGTCTGATGATAATAATCAGGGGTTTTCCCTTTTGGTACAAAAGGTCAGAGTAGTGTTCTCCTTCCTTTGCCGAAATTTAACCCTGGACCATTCGTCAGATCATACCCCATGCTTTCCATCATTCTGAGTGCATTTGGATCATAATGACCGAACTGAGGGGGTTCCTCCTCACCTTTTGATTCTTCAAGGGGCATTGGTTCGGACTTAATTCGTCCGAAAAGAATTGGTCTTTGGCCTTTCCGTCTCGCTGGAACCATTAATATAGATTCTTGTGCATCGCCAGCATCTTGGTGCGTTACGAAGGACGACTTCACTGGTACATGCAATGATGTCAAAGTATCCATTGCCGACCAAAGGTCATCATCCACTTCAGTACTAGTGTCTGATGGCACTGAGTCAGAAGCAAATACAGAGAAATACGCCAAATCTAATTCTTCATTAATATACCATCCACCTACATCATCGGTGGTATTATCAACATCGAGCTTATTAGTGCTCGTTACAAGTGGATCTAGTTCCCACATGCACTCTTTTTTTTCCGGCTCGGTGTCAGCTTCATTACCAGAGTCGGGCTCCTCTGGTTGCGGGATTTCATCTATTTCCACAGAGTCCTGATATAGGAGAGAACCTGTGAAATAATTCTCGACTCCTTTGAATGGATGCCTTTCGGCAATCAACGTTCGCACCTTTCCACTCCCATCGATGTATTTCATGACTTGGTGGAGAATAGAAGGAACGATAGAATTACGATGAATCCATGGTTGTCCCAGCAGCAAATTGTAGGAGGTGTCAGCATCTATCACGTAGCATGTCACCTCCGACCTTAGGTCCCCAATCTGGCATTTGAGCTTGACCTTCCCCATTGGACGGGTACTATTGGCATTGAACCCATAAATAGTAGTCTGGGTGGCGCTCAAACGGTGAGTAGGAATCCCTAGATGTTGCATGACCCGGCGAGACATAATGCTCAATGCGAACCCGGGACCTACCTGAATGCGGTTCACCTCAGATGATCCAATATACCCTGCAAAGTAAAGGGGTCGATCATGTTTCCCTTTGACTTGCATATCATCTGCCGTGAAGGTGATGCAGGGAACATTTTGGGAGGTATGGAGGCAATCCTCTACATCTTCCTCCTTTGGTCCGATTGGCACCTGAGTCATGAAAGCCTCAGCATTAGCGAGGGCCTCTTGTAGAGCTTCTCTGGTTGACTTCGAAAGCCTGAGGAGCTCATAAAGAGTAATTCGGGCCGAGATATTGGCCAGTTGAGTCAGGACATCGAAGCGGTAAGGCGCTGCGGATCCTTCCGCGATGTCTTTCGAGAGGACTCTGGAGAACCGGAGCTCTTTCTGTCTTTCCATGGGCTGCTTTGTGGAAGACTTGGCTGACTCTGCAGCGGGTTTTGGAGGAGTTACCGTCATTTCGTCATACTTTTTCAAATATGACTGACCCGAACGGGTTTCCGCCACAAGTTGGTTGGGTTCTGTGGCCAGAGCTAACGTTTTCTCTTCTGAATCAGTCAGTGAGGGAACATCAGTCTCCGCTTCCCGAGACGAGGCACATACCACATTACAGGATGAAGCTTTAGCTTTGTCTTTGGACTTCCTGCTGGTTACAGTGATCCATTGCTGGCCATCCACAAGGTCGGGATGAACCCACATGACTTCTCCCCGAGGTGTGAAAACGGGTACCAGGCCCTTCTCTTGCTGCTGGTGAGGGTCTGTGTTGACCATTCTTAGCTTTCCTCTTGGGACAGGGACTACTCCAGAGGGTGTTGGAGGTTGTCTTCCAAACTGGAGGAATGACGTCATATTGGCCGCCACCTTCTTCTGCTCTGGACGGAGTTTTAATACCTCCGCGTTAATTAGAGCCTGAAGGATGTCCTGAAGACGTAACAGCTCTTGGTGGGGTGTCCCAGCATCCTGTGATACAAGCAGTAGTTGGGACTATCAGTTTTACCGACTTCTTCAGGGCGCCTAGCTTCAGGAAGCTTCAGTCTGTTACTCTTGTTGAGTAATTTGAAGAGCGAGTCGACATGTTCATCCTTGAAGGAATACTGCTTGCTGGCACGTGGTTGGCTTGAAGAGCCACTTCCCTTGACCGATTGAGGTTTGATGGGAGATTTGGTCCCTGTCGCCAAGTTATCCTTCCTTTTTGCTTGGAGGGGTGTGTCTGGCGCACGCCTTGTTGTCCTCTCAGGTCAGGGTTTGTTTTCCTCTGCCCTAACTCGAGCGACAATTTCTTCAGCCTGTTCACCTTGTTGGATCAACTGCTTTCAGGTGCGGCTTTCGGCAACTCCTATTTGGGCGAGGAGTGAGGTTTGTAGATTATGGCAGCATGTTTCCACCAGGGTAACCTGGGCATACCGCTTGGACATCAGAGTGCCACATTCCGAAATCTTTCTACGAAAGACTTGACGGACTCTCCCTTTCGCTATTTGGTGACCAAAAGAGTAGGCATGGTGACCTCCGAGTCATCTTCAAAGAAGCGCGTTAGGAAGAGCTTCTTTAAGTCGCCCCAATTCTTGATGGAGCCCTCTGGGAGCTTCATGAACCATTCAAAGGCAAGACCTTTTAAGGTGCCGATGAACAAGCGTGCCAGAATGGCATCATTATTTACCACATTCCCTGTTTGGGATTTAAAGTAGTAGATATGTTGGTTCGGTGAACCTTTCCCATCGAATGCTTGGAGGGTCGGAGCCTTGAACTTGGGAGGGTATGAAACAAGGTCCCACTCAGTCGATATGGTCGGACTACCCCTGTTTCTTGCAGGCCTTTTCGGTTGGTAAGAGCCTCCAGACATTACTCCAATTGATTCATTCTTCTAGAATGAACCTTTTTCTGGTCTCGGTCATCTTTTCCTTGCGACGAGGATTTGGACGAACCAGAAGTAGGGTGCTCTTTCTCCTCTATATGTACAGAAGTTGAGCTTTCTCCCTCTTTTCGTTTGCCTTTAGACTTTTTAGAGGAGGTTTTGTCGGTTGACTTCCTCTTGTCTTCAAGCAACTGTGCCAGCATCTGCTTGAGGGAATCGATAGATTCTTGTTGAGTACGAATCATCTCTAATTGTTCCCTCTAGACCTGGGCTTGCTGCTCCAAGCGCCTGGCGGTCTCTTCAGGAGTGCTGGTCAGTATATAAAGGCCTCTTTCTCTATAGAAGAGTTTGAAGTCTGTGACTCTGCAATAGCGGAATGCGAGTCATTCACCTCAATGCCCCGGGCTAGAGCATTGTAGTCAATCAGGGGAATTGCCCCGGTCTGGGTGCGAGTGTGTCGGTACACTCCTTCCGATTCAGTGTCAGACTCCTCGGAGCTGACCGCAGGTTATTTTCCCCTACTCCTGCTCGTCATGTTTGCAGTGAGCTCAGGATATTCAGTGTCAGAGAAAATCCTTCTCCTGTGGGAACGATTTCTTTTGGCTGATCGGAGAATCAGGATCAGCTGTCTAGCTAGAGACTACTGGTTTACACCTGAATTGCAACGGCATTCAGAGAGCATCGTGATAAGCCGTTCGCAGCAACATGACGAAGTGATTTGGTTAGCACTTCTCTTCTTTGTCAAATAATCCCTTAGATCCGTGGGAGGAGGATCAAAGAGATTAGCCTCGTAATACCGAGGGCGGGAGGCATCCTTGCTTTGCACAGCTGGGACGCAGGGTTCAAAGACGCGGGGCGCCTGAACGCAGCTCTTGCGTCGCGGCTTCTGAGCGTGAGCTTGGCGTCTCTGCTGATAAGAGACGCAGCTCTCGCGCTACTAATTACTGCGTCTGGGTAGAGACGCTTGAGAAATACAGGGCTACCGGGTCCCGTGCCTGGAGGCGCGTGCCTCTTGTGTTTGGCGAGCTTCGCGTCGGCGTTTGGGGAGTGGGGCTTCAGAAGGGCCAGTCTGGTGAACCTCGCGTTTGGGCTGCCAAACACGGACTTCACGTGTCGGGTGTGGTACGCTGGTCTGAGCCTCGCGTCCCACTTTCGTTGGGCAATCGGTCGTTCCAACTTGTAGCTGACGCGCCCGCCTTCTCTGCCGCCATTCAGCGTTCTGGTTCCGTCGTGGGGGTGGAAGGGAACCCCTGATGACCTGGTGCTGAGGAAGAGGATTGGCTGGCTGAACACCAGAAAGATTGACCACGCGGGTCTCCTGAGAGACGTTGGCGCGGGTGTTACGCCTGGCGCGATTGACCACAACATCCTTCGGAGCTGCCGCGTCTGAGAGAATCTCAGGGCGGACTTCGGGGCATTTCCCAGTAGAGACCCTGCGGTAGGTACGGGCCTTTGGGCTCTTGGAGCCGGAAGAAAGGAACTCTTCATACTTTGCTTGGTCGAATTCCACGACAAGTGATTCGACCGTTTTCCCCATGTAAATGACGTCACCTTGCGCCACCACTTTCTCGTCAGTGGAGAAGGTATTCCCCAGCGGAGTCGCCATCTCTTGTTTGACGGGAGAAAAATTCGTGTAAAGTTTCCTTGAATCAATTGAAAATTACAACGGACTTATACTCCGGTTACAAGGGAGGGAGGATGTTGAGTCTTGAATCCTCCCTTTATTTAATGCTGGGTTCTTCAGGTGGCGGTGGAAAGTGAATCTTGTTTTCTGTTGACCGGGTGAACGTCAGGAACTTTTGGGATCTTCTCTTCGGTTGGTGAATGGAGTAACACAGCTCTGTCGATCAGAAATCTCAAAGAGATTATAGGCAAAGATTAACTTGTGCGCAGCAAGTTACTTGAAGAGTTGAACTCTCTTTCCTTCTCTGTGGAAGCTCTCAAGTTAAGTTCTTCTCCCTCGCTTTTTTTTCTGATCTGATTGACCGACCCCTTCTCCATAGCAACAGGGCTATTTATAGAGGTTTCAAGGGTGAACGTGCCCCCTAAAAATACTCCACAATGGGGGTTAACTTCCTCATTATGTGGGTGGTGATTGACCCCATAACGAGGGAAGTTATAACTGAGACGCGGGTTTCGACCCACGCGCCTTGGTGCTGCAGTGATGCTGAGACGCGGGTTTCGACCCACACGCCTTGGTGCTGCAGTGCTGGCTGAGACGCGGGTTTAGACCCACGCGCCTTGGTGCTGCAGTGATGCTGAGACGCGGGTTTCGACCCACGCACCTTGGTGCTGCAGTGCTGGCTGAGACGCGGGTTTAGACCCACGCGCCTTGGTGCTGCAGTGATGCTGAGACGCGAGTTTCGACCCACGCGCCTTGGTGCTGCAGTGCTGGCTGAGACGCGGGTTTCGACCCACGCGCCTTGGTGCTGCAGTGCTGGCTGAGACGCGGGTTTAGATCCTCGCGTCTTGATGTTGCGGTGGTGGTCATGATTAGTCCTGCGTCCAGAGCTTGGAACTCTGCTTTTTTGTGCCTTGTCTTTTAGTGATCTTTAGACAGCCTACACGCGTCCCAACTGCAGAGGTGCTTCGTGTCTCAATTGTAACTTCCCTCATTACCTGGTCAGTTGCTGCCCACGTAATGAGGGGAGTTAACCCCCATTATGGAGAATTTTTAGGGGATAATTTTACCCCTGAAAGTCCTATAAATAGCTCAGTTTTCTATTGAAGAGGGATCAGAATTTTTCAGCTGAGGAATACTGATAAAGAGTTCAACTCTTCTTCTACCAACTTGCTGAGTTCAAGTTTTTGCCTAAGTCCCTTTGAGATTTCATTGGATAGGAGCTGTGCTACTTAATCCATGATCCAAGAAAATATTTTCAGAAGAGCTTGACATTCACCAGGTCAACGGGAAACAAGATTCACTTTACACCGCTACGCAAAGAACTCAGCCTTATACAAAGAGGAGATCCAACCATTCTCCCCTCTTTTGTAATCGGATTATTGATCCGTTGTAATTCTTTACAATCAAATAAAGAATTTACACGCTCAATCATTTTTTTTCCCAAGAAAACAAATGTAACTTAACGACATCGCCTCCTATCTGTGGAATATGCATCATGAGGCATATTTCTTCAAATTCTCTATCAAAGAAGTATGCGTCCTCTGATTCTAAACTGTGAAATTTCAGGAGAGTGTTGATGAATTATAGTTTCAACTAAAAATTATTATCATTTGCTTCAGAAAGTTTTATACAATATGGGAGTAAAGTTCTGATAGGGTAAAATATGTCCTGTAGCGAATCCATCACTGGTTCTGGATGTAGTGGAAGAGAAGTGTTTCAGGTTAATCTGGACGTAACTGGATCTCTCAACCACTCTTGCACACGACACACCACAAACAACATATAAACAAAAGAACAATCGAAAAGAATTAAAAAAACAAACAAAAGAAGGAGAACAACCACAAAGCCTAGTCTGAGGTACCTGAACCTAGAGGACTCTTAACTGGTCGACTACCCAGGGGAGGTTGTTGTAGGAATCAGACCACCTAGTTAATCGGCCAGGAAAAGACAAAACTCGGTGGGAGGTATCCGGGTGTGAGCCTCGAACCTTAATTACGCCAAACCATGGAGTTTTTGAGACTTAACCTCTTAATCCTCTTTCCTTAGACACCAATTTTGTAGGAGTATGATTCTTACAATTTTCACCCTCGATTAATCTCTTAATAAGTCCGAGATGTCCCTAGGGCCAACATCTATCAATTTTAATTAGGCTTGGGATTGCGCGTGAGATGGAGAATTATTTTTGGGCCAAGGAAGGGTAATGACATCCTCACCTTATCTTTTTATTGGGATTTGCCCTTAAAGTCAAATTTGTGCTTATGTACAATATACAACAAGATAACACTCAAAGCGATAAATCACCCAAAGTTGTTATTCCTATTCTAAATGATATGCACACACATCTTTCTCCAGCACTCTTCAACAGAAATTTAAATGAATTGAAATAGACACGTGCCCTAAATGCAAGAATCTAATCCGAATTTAAATTTAACAGCCAATGAATTTTTGTTGAGTTATTACAAGCGTAAAGGTGAAGCATATAAGAGAATTAAAATTTTTTAAAAAGCAATTTTGCGTGATTTTCGGCAATCCTGCAAAAGAGCTTTTGTTAATACTTCAATCGGAAAAATTCACTTTTACATGATTTTTCCTAGGGCAAATGAATTCTTCGTGCAACGTCTTTGTCCACCGATCTTGCTTCCCATTATAGTTAGCTCCTTGGCAACTTCTCCCACACACAAAAAACAAAGAAGAATTTTTAGTGTTTGAACAATAAAATCGTTCAATCTCCGGCAACGACGCCACAATTTGATCGCTAAAATACATGCACAACAATAAGTAAAAGAGTGAAGATTGATGTTACTGTTTTAGTGATTCTACTGTAATAGCGAAGTGGCTATACGTGTCGTATCCATAAGGAGGGAGAGCGATGAAAGCTTGAATGCGGCTTTTTTGTTTGTGGTAAAGATGTTCCTTGCCTCAAATAAAGAACTGAAAAGAAAATAAGTATTGTTTCAAAAATTGCTTGGATTGTTTTGATGGTTGTAAAAGTGATTTTTGTTTTCTTAAAAGAAAAAACACATGACTAACTTTCTACTAAGTGCTCCCACTAATCTCTAGTTTCTTGAAGATTTTGCCTCACGATGGATCATAAGCAAACATAAATCATGTGCATAAGAACTATTTACGTTGGATATCAAATGAAAGTTCTTCCTTTCACTTAGTTTCACATGGCAAAACTTGAACATTCCCTTATCAAGATCTGATTGAAGGCGAGAATAAGCGAAGAAACAAGTGCACTATTGGTATCAGCAAAGATGAGTAGAGATATCTCTAACTTACGAAACAAGTAGTATTTACAATCTATAAATCATCAAAAATGATTAAGCATGAAATATGAAAGTGGTAATACTTGTAGGTAAGTTAGAGTTAGAACTCTAGTCTTAAGATGTCATAACTCTTATTTGTATAAGGCTTGTTTGACACTATTGACTCATTGGGTTATCAATCAAGTTGTTAGAGATTAGTGGGTTTATAGTTAGTTAGCCATGCAATGAAAGAGTTAGCTAAACATGAGTAAGAAAAACAAGAGAGAAGAAGTAAAGGCACAAAGTTCTGCACTGGTGCAAGAAAGTAAAAGCAAGTAAAAAAACACCAAGTGATGGAAAGAAGAGTAGAAGAATTACTTGTATAAGATTGTTACCTTCAAATATAACTTATACGCACTCTCTCTTTCACTCTAATGGTTAAGCTACTACAGAAACAAGGAGAAAACATAAGAAAATAAGAGAAAATCACTAGCATAACCCTTCTATTCTGGATCTCTCCCTCTCTGAAAATCCAAAGGGGGGTATCTATAGGCACAGAGAATAAGGAGAGAGGGGACAAGATGTGACCTAAAACTCTGGCGCATCCATGCTAGAGGGGCCGCATTTCCATGGCCTCTCTAGCGCGGATGCGCCAGAGTATTGTCCTGCACTTGGATGTTGTATTTGCCCACTATAGATATCTTTAGGGTTGACCTTTTCCTCTCTTAGCAGCAGCAGAATATGCTTCCAAGTGCTGGGTATATTATTTGGCTTTAAAATCCTTAAATAAATGAGATTTTTGGCTTCTTCTTCATTCCACACCATGAACCCAAGAACACACAAGAAAACCAACATTAGCAACATTTTGTATAAAAAAATGCAATGATGTGCTATAAAATACGCATATCTAGAGACTAATCAGTCTGAAGAGGAGGAGCTGGAGCGCGGGAGGAAGAGGAGGAGGAGGAGAGAGAAGGAAGGTGGAAGCTTACGCGGAGAGGAGAGGATAAGAAAGAGGGAGAGGGGAGGCGGGGATGGGGAAGAGGGGAGTTGGTCGGCTGCTGAGCAGAGAAAGAGAGGGAGAGGAGAGTGCGAGAGAGAAAGGACAGACGAACAGACACAATTTCTGAAGAAGTCGCGGAAAAGAAACCTCCCTCGCTTCGCTCGGTCAGTTTCAATAAAATACACCAAAGAGAAAATTTACAAATGATAATAGTGAAATAAGGGAAAAGACCCAAAGTTGTGCAACGATCATCTCATCTAATTTGTATTCTAGGAATTTCAAAAATATTATCCTCAAGACCAAAAAAAAGGCATATTTATAACAAGAATCAACCATTGTGTAGTGGCTAAAGTGCTTGACTTAGTGAATTATGATAACTCTTAGTGCAATTACTATCATGTTAGTACGTTTGCTGATTTTCATCAGTGAAGAACCGAAATTTCAAGTTAGCGTTGTTCAATCTAGCTTACTTGAGTATTTTTTATGGTACAAGGCTAGTTGCTTCTAACAATACAAAAACTGCAGGATCCTTCACTTATGTTTATCTCAAAAATAGTGTGAAAGACTCGGAAAATATTAGTGCTCAAACTACTATATACATAAAATAAAAAATAAAAAAAAAATCCCAACGCACGCACGACTACATAAAAGGTTTTTTTTTTTTTTTTTTTAAATAAAAACATTAATCTTATATAAAACATCCAAAGGACGCTGCTTAAAGTTCAAAAAAGAAAAAGAAAAGTATAGTCATCATATTTTGAGATATTTCATACAATACGACAGAAATAATGCAAAATAACTGTGTCCGTCTCTCTTTCAATCTCTGCTCCTCTTCTCGTTCTTGGGTCTGATCGGAATCCGTATTCTTCTTAGGAAATTCCACCCATCACGGTGGTTCTGGACGCAGATCCTCTGTTTCTGTCGTATGATCTTGGTCTTCTTGCTTCAGTTCTGGAGCCACTGGTTCTTGCTCTTGATCTGAATCAGTTTCTTCATCTGGCATCTCTAGAGCCAGAATTTCTTGTTCTCGTTCTTGAGCTACTGGCTCTTGATGTGGATCAGTTGTCGTTTCGATCTACGGTACATCATTCGGTGTCTCCTCCAGAGACTGTACATTCAGAGAAAGGGCGTGATTTTAGCATTCATTGAAGGTTGAGTAGCACCACTAAACTGGAGGATGGGCGAGGAGGAGGAAGACAGCGTTGGTCTCTGACAGGCCCTTGTTATTCTCACTCCCAGATCCAGATCCAGATCCAGCTTCTTGTTTTCCTGTCATTATCATTTTCTGTTTATTTTGGATAGGAATCCATTTCTTTCTCCTTTGGATGGAAGAGACGCGAGGAGAGCAGAGGTTGCTAAAGTTGAACTTTTTTTTGGCAGCAGGCGGTGACGTGGGGTCCGGCTCACGTGTGTGAGTCACACACATATAATAAGAGGGCTAATCATGCATTGATACTTGTATTGTATTGATCCTCTTATAATATGTTATGTGGGTAGGCCTCACACACATCTTATAAGAGATAATAAGAGTTTCAATGTACGTGTCAACGCGTGATTGGCTCTCTTATTGTATGTGTGTGTGACTCACACAGATGAACCAAACCCCGGTGGATGTGTGGCTTTTAACTTTGGGCTGTTTCGCATGCGAATTAGGTTCATGTGAAGTGTGAACCAAACCCGTTGGCATGCAGCAAAGCGGTCAGAAGACACCACCCATAAATTAATTCACTAGAGACAATAACACAAGATGCAATCCCATCCATTACAGAACAATTAAAGAAAAATATGTAACACTGCAGAGTTTAGTACTACTGATAAATTACATGACACAACTTTCTCCCAAAAAGACAAACAGGCAAAAAAAAAAAAAAAAATGCACTTACAGCTCTCTTCACTGCACTGTCACTCTCACTCACGCCCACAATCCCAAAGCTGAGCAGCACATCATCATTGCAAACACCAACCACCACCCCCGCGCCACCGCAACCGTCGGCGACGCCAGCCCTACCGCCTGCATCAAACCACACCAAAACCAGGGAATTTCTTTTATTAAATAAAATAAATAATAATAATAATAATAATAGGATTCTAAAGTTAAAAAAAAATAAAAGTTATGTCCAGACCTGGGTGCCGTCACCGGGGGTGGGCAAAGGGCGAAAGCTGGCCGCGTCCGTCATCCCCGTCGGAAGCGGAACCGCAGGGTTGCTACTCAGGAACGGGATCCCGTCACCGCTCTCCGGAGCCCCAGCAGGCGTCAGAGCCGGCGGAGACCCCTCTCTCGGCACCAGAGGGGGGGTCTCCGGCGCAGGACCGTGAGAGCTGGGCGAGCGAGACACCCACCCGCCCCACCCTCGGGCCGGCGAGGCCGAGAAGTCCCCACCGGCCGTCGGGGCCGGCGCCGGCGACGGCAGGAACGCAGGGGACAGATCCGGGGCCGTGCTCGCGGGCCAAGCAAGGCCCAAGAGCAAGAGGAGGGTGAGAGAGAACAGGAAGAAAATGGGGTTCGCTCTCATGCTCACTCTCTCTCTCTCTCTCTCTCTCGATCTCGAAATGTGTCTCTCTTCCTTCTCCTTTGATGGAGTTATTTGAAACGGGAAAAGTGAGCGTCGTACCCAGCGTCTGCTTCAATTTGCTTTGCTTTACTGACAGTTTTTAAAGGAAGTCGAAGTGGGGGGGACAGTAAATTAAATGAAAGCGAAAGAACCCGTGCTTGGGGACTCGAGACTGTGTACTAGTAAAAGGCTTTGAAAGAAAGAATCAAGAAAGCAATATTCGATCGCTAAACGCGATGATAGGAATATAATTGTAAAGTGATTGCTTTTAGCTTTTTTGTGTCACATTTTAGATGCCAATCTATAGTTTTAAGACACAATTGTTTTTATCAATAGAAAGAGTACGATAGCAGCCCATTGAGGCGTGATACATAATTTGTCTCCATCTCTCTGGTGTTTTACCCAGTTGGTCCATGGCTCGAAGCAGACGGGGAAAAACACATGGTTTTTTTGGCTGCTTTTGAGTTAAAAATCGTTAAAAGAAACATAACAGAACCCGTGATCTCTCTACATCTCAATCATTTACTCATCACACGGCTAGTTAGAAAGAAGAATGATACATGGAACCTTGAATTATTTGTATGAAAAACTGCATATAAATTACATAACATTTTTCTCTTTTTTCTTTAATGACGAATAGATAAATTACACAATCGCTTTTATAACCCTATCACTCACCCGAGCAGCACCAACAGACTCATGTCTGTAGATGAAAACTCCACTGAAAACTTCATACAGAGTTTGAACGCAGACCACCTTTCCTTGTCCCTCTGAAGTTTTTTTGTGAGCAAAAACTATATGTTTTGGTCGTCGTTTGCTTCGCATGTTGCTTCTTCATACATAAAATCACTGGTAACAACAGAAAAAATCCAGAGGCAGGAAACCGTGCCGGTTGCTCTGTGAATTTCAATCACTAACATCTTCTAATAAATAATGGCGCGGGCGCAAGGCCTGGAGTTGTCCCTTACCACTGCATTGTTTGTGTTCTTCGAAGGGATCGGGGTGGTTTTTTCCTCTCTGTAACTGGGATTAGATTCTCCATGAGCTGCAAATTCGCAGGAATGATTAGTTATGCAAGAACAAGATTACATTCTTAACGAGGACAATAATGAGTTTTCACACCCTTCATTTAAAAGAAAAGGAAAGGAAAGGGGGAGTGACAGAAAGGACATCAATATGTTAAGAAACTTTGTTAATGGGGCCTTGAGCAAACAAGCATAACAAAATACCTTTGTTAACAATAAGAGATGACAGGAAAGGATATAAGCTTGCAAGATGAGCATAAACTATAACCATGCAATACAATAGAGTCATTTAGTTGAATATAAGAAGTATTGCTCGTTACAAGCCAATGATATTATTCAATTATATAACCAATAGCCTTTAACACTAATAGATAACAGATCTGAAGAGCTGGAAAACCTGAGCCGATGAAACTTGAGACAGTGATAAAAGTACGCATTGATGAATAGCCAGACGAGCCATGCTAAACTTTGCCAGAAGATTTTAGGTTGAAATAGATTCACCCTACAAAGTTTCTCTCTCATAAGCAGCAGAAATTTTACCTTGATGTTAATTTGAGGTGAGATATTATTGCTGCCTTGGAGTAAACAAGAAAGGAATTAATGAAGGAGACTAGCACAAGCTGTAAGAAACAGAAATATATGGATGGCTCTGGCCTACTGCGATTAAGAACTGAAGAAGATAAGATGGCGTCCTTGTCAAAAAATAAGAAAGATTGGCTTCATGGAGCAACATAAGAAAGAAAATCATTTATCAAGTTGGAGTCAAAACCCAAACACGGATTATATAAGACAGCAACAAACACGTCAGAAATGAACAAACTACTGATGTTGTAGTTGATTGGATCCCCTTCTCTGTTCAAAATGATACTGCTGTTCATAAGCATTAGCAGGTTATTATCCCTGGGGTTCTTCCATTTAAGGACATCCCCAAACACTACCTAAGTTTCTCCATAATCCAGAATTCCTTACCAAAATTTTGTGAAGTGGGTGGATATAATACGTCACCACTTGGCTGCATATGGAGTTGCTGCACTAATTTCTCTCAGCTAAATGAGAGTTTGTTCTAGTTTAGGTAGCATGCCCAAAATGACCTCTTCTAGATATAGACAGAATTGTGTGAAAAACATTGTCACTGTTGCACAGCAAGGCAGCAATTCCTTCCTAAATATCAATGTTAAACTATTAATTTTTGTACCCCGTCAGCAAAGCCCACATGTCCTCAAAAGAACATCAGGTTTCTTAAAGTGCTCTTCCTGAAAAACTAAGTATTTTGTTTATATTAACAAACAAATCCGCCAAAATCCAACAGATTGCTGCAAAAGTTTCATATAGTTAAACTTTCTTATCTATTCTATTTTGACAGCATCTTCTACTACCATGTTAATAATTGCAGCAAGTTTCTTTCTTTCAAACACACTGGAACATCGACGGACAAGATATCAAGCAACATAGGTCCTGCTTTGCACCTCAATTGCTACCAGGTTTGTTTGGTGATACTAGTGCAATCTTCCATGAGAGATTGTGTTAACTGTCGTAAGCCTCGAGGTTGATTATTAAAAAAAGAGAGAAAACATAGGTCCTGCTTGTGCTGGACAATCTCTGGCACAGTATGTCCCTCATGTATCATACTGACAACTGAAACGCATCAAAAATGTGAAGCTGTGTCTGTCAGTTGAACTTGGGCTATACATAAAACTAGACTAAGACGACCTTGCTCCAGTTTACAGTATATTCACGGAAAGCAAAATTTATATCATCACTCTCAAAGAATTGGACCAAAACAAAATTGAACTTGCATAATAGTTTAACTGTTCGAGTCCTACTATCATACTATGCAAAGGTTTTTTTTAATAAAAGTCCCTAAATTTAAAAATATTTGTTTTGTATATCCCTAAAATATTTATATTTGCTATGAGGTCCCTTCAATCTTTATCTCTCGAATCATGGTGAACTAATTCATGTTAGTGATCCCTGTTGGGTTTTAACCAGGGTTGTGCAGGGAGCGGTAGAGACTTAATCAGGCTGGCTAAAAATCCAAAATACCCTTGTAAATGGGTTAAGTAGTGAAGAAAGGGGACTTGACCATTTCTCTCTCTCTCTCTCTCTCTCTCTCTCTCTCTCTCTCTCGACAAAATCTTAATTTCCAATTCATTATGAATGTAGAGAAAGAAGAAGGATTAGAGGAATAATAGGTTTAGTTTAGGGTTATGGATGGGTTTATATAGAAAAAAGAGGGGAAGACCATTACATCAAATGGGTCTAGAGATACAGAAGATGAATTTATTATAGATGGAAAGGCAGAGGATGAACATTTGAGCTGACCAGAGGGACCAAAAGTTCATGCTGGACCTTTGAAGGAATATTCTGGATCTTAGTGGATTAAACTGACTGAAGGGACTAAAATGATATACACAACAGATTAATGGACCCAATAGAAAATAAGGACTTCAAGAATTTACACTAAAATCTGGTTAATAGAGGGGACTTGTGACAACGACAACAAAAAAAAAAAAACAAAAACCCTCTTTAGAGTTGCAGCCCCTCCAGCTGCCTCTTCACTGTAATGTTTCTTTAGAAAGTTTCTCACACTAGTTGTAGCTTTAGGGCCTCGCTCTCTGAAAGTAATCTCCACCAACTCCTTCAAGCTCCTCTTACTGTAACCAGTTGATGAAATAATGATGCATATCTATACTTGCCTTCAAAGATAAGTGGGTATGGTTTCTGAACTTAGCCACAGTACTGTACATAAATTAGGCCCCATAGGGCAGATGCAGTATAGATGTAGAATTGTAAGAAATTTTTTTATAGTTCTTTGGCAAAAGACTTGTAGGTGTAAGAGAAAAGGAATTTGAATGGTATTGTAGAGAGATTGAGGAGGAGAGTTCCACCTTTTCGGAAGAGTTCTCTCTCTAAATTTGTGGTTTTAAAGGGTGGTTTTGGTGATCATGGGTGGTTTCAAGCTAAATCCTGAGTTCATAATAACAGCTAACCCTTGAGCATTTTTAGGCCGTTTGGCAAGAGTTAAAAAGATTAAGCCTCTAACCATTGCTAACTCTTGTTACCAAATGGGACTTAAAATTTTGCACCTGGACAACCACTTCCATCATAATCTCTATAGCACTTTGTAGTTTTACATATCTCATTGTTTTTTCTTGTTGTCATGTGGGTGTGCTTCGCTAGTAGTCAAGAACATTCGTCCAGCCCCTAATTGGTAAGATTTTCACTCTTGTGCCTAAGAAATAATTTATTATATCCTCCTAGACACCCTCCCTTTGTCTAACTAATCTTTAATTAGTTACTTTGATATTCCAGCCAAAAACTACTTGAGAAATTGATTTCCCTATCTAGATCATTAGATTTTATTGTCATATCTGTTTGCATTGTCTTCATCTTACATTCAGGTCTTCATCGCTTCCTACGTACCTATCGTATGCGTCCTCAAAAATCAAAATCAATAGCTATGCTTTCCAATCTCTATCAGGTTCTCGTGAAAGAATTTATGCATAAACTTCCCTCCTCCGTTATCATCCATCATTCCATCCCAAACTTCCATTGAAAGAATACTTAATCTAGAACCAACATTTTTTTTACTAGAATGTTAGTAAGGTTTTGATTGTTGCACCAATCTCCCCCCTGTAGATGACTTACAAATATGCACAGAACCTCCCACATAGTATGAGAGGATGTGAGCGGTACCAAACATTTTTTTACTAGAATGTTAATAAGGTTTTGATAGTTGCACCAATCTCCCCACTATAGATCACTTACAAATATGCAATCGACCTCCCGCATGGTATGAGATGATGGGAGCAGTAGTCCAGTAAACACTCGTTATAAAGATTTCAAGTAAAAGATGCACCAACTATAGTACCCTGATGACAAAACAGATTGACAAATCAATCCAACAAAGGCACAGTAATGACAAAAGAGAAAGTAGAAAATCAGTGATGAAAGCCATCCTGCCTCCAATCTTCACTGATGAGGTTACTAAAGTATCTTCCTAAGGCAGCTGTAGAGCATGAAACTGAAAACCAGGGCATGCCCATACACAGGGTTTGCATATGGACAAGGAAAAAGAATTAAAGTGGTGAAGCAATAAGGAAGAAAGATGGAGAGTGGATAAGAAAGCGACGATGACAAGAAATTTGAAAAATTAAATGGGGCTAAAATTTATAAGTTGACCATTTGAGAGCATTCCCCAAAAAGTACCATCCATCCTAGTGTGCTCTGTGCCATTTAAAGTGGTATCCCATTGGCCAAAGAATAATTTCATGATTTTATTCCCTTGCTTCTCATCTGTGTACATTCTTTTTCAATTCAGCCTCTCCGCATAAGCCATCCATACAGAAATTTAACAAAACCTATCACACACTCAAACCAGAACAAGCAAATTTAAGGATTTATTCTAACCTTCTGATTAACAAGTTTTGATTGACACTATTTTACATCGTTTTTATGCTCCCATTTATCTATTGTTTGTAAATAAATAATGCTACTTGGGTGTACTTTAGTCGATTTGCAGCAAACAGATACAAGGATAAAGATGAAAAAGAGAAAAGAATCAAGCAGTGAAATCACGCAATTTGTAAAGATCGAAAGGTACTTTCCTGACATGCACTGGTATTTTGACCATAACTTTTGTGATAGAACTTCAAATGAGGTCATTCAAGGTGTCTACGGAAAGAGAATTTGAAGATCAACAACTTTCATGCTGGGATTTTTTGCTAATTCATTCATTTGATTGCCCGTATAGGTCATTTACAGAATCTACCTGAGTTGCAATCAAATTAATATGTAATAGATGTATTTTGGAGGGCCTTTTTGTAAAACCCTTATATTATATAATGAGGGGAGAAATTGATTGAGCAGGGGGCTGCCGTTTTTCTTGTTTTTAAGGTTTTTGTTTGTTGTTTGGAATCATTGAAGGACGATGGGGGCTGCTGTCGTTTTCTTTAGGTGCTAGTCACTAGTGTTTTAGGTTTTATATTTTTTTTATTTTTGTTTTGCTTTTATTAATGGTGGCTATACTCGAGATCAATTTTTTAGCAATTTTATTAAAATCTTGTTTTATTCTCGTTCTCCGTGTTAAGAGTGTTTTTTTTCCTTTTAATCTTTGAAGTAGGATTGTGTGTGTTACTTCTCGTGCTGTGCACGCAAGAGACGAGTGGAGTTTTTTTTCCACGTGGCATGGGCTTCGGCGAGCGTGTACAGAACAGTGGCGGCAACGCAAGTAAGTTTTAATTAATGTTTTAATTAATTAGTTAATTAAATTATTTAGTTATTTTAGTTTGTTTAATTAATTAATGAGGTTAATTAGTTTTAATTACTTTTCTCTTGCAATTAATAGATTAGGAATTTACTGACGCTTTATAGTTTAGATTATTCTGTTATTAATTTAGTGTTGAGTAGCTAGATTCATTTGTGCATCTAGAAAGATGAACCTAGGCTAGATATTTAGGTGGACCAATTCAGATCCCTCGTTTAGGGCCTCACGTACTGATCAACCACGCTAGATCAGTTAGGAAATTAGTCCTAAGAAGAGTTAGATTTTTGACAGGTTATGCATTTTATGTTAATGAACCCGTACTTAGAATTTTATTATTTTTCTGCTTTTAATTTTAATTAATTTAATTTTATTCTCTTTGACGGATCATGTAATGGAGAGTAATGTGTTGTGCTCAGATCTGACATCGAGGGGTAATTACTAATGAGAGACAGATGTTTGATGATTTACAATACCTTAGTAGTAGAGAGATGGATAGATCACATGATGCTAGTTTAGGGGATTCAACTCTAGGTGCCCGATTTCTTTAGATTGATACTTAGTTTAGAACAACTGCCCAAACTCACAAACTTTTCACTCAATTCACCTAAAAAGCGTTGAAATCGAAAGAACTACCTGTTCCTGAGGATCGACCCTCAAGTGTTACAATCGATTGACCGTGCACTTACGGTATTTAAGACAGCGAGAGTAAATCTCCATCATGTTTTTGGCGTCATTGCCGAGGACAGTGTGACTTCTTTATTTTTAACACTTCTATCAGATTGAAAAAAATAAAAATAATAAAAACAAAAAATCATTAAAAATTTTACCTTTTCCCATGGCCTATCAAAATTCATTTGGTTACGATCCATTCTATAGGGCAGACCCTCCTTTCCATCCAGCAACCTCTTTTCTAGGCTTTAGTGATTACATCCATCATACAAACATCATCAAACAAATTGTCTTCGTTGTTAAAATCCAAATCATCTTTCTAAAGTGTGTCCTATGATAGGGAATTCGCTAGGACTAGGTCAAAATGAATTCAACTCTGTTTTTCAAGGGCCTACGAGCGAACCCTCTCCATCAAATTTCAATCCGGAGTGTTGGAATTATTCTGATTCTTTATGAGACCAATCAGATACAAATTCTCAATCCAATTAGTCCCCCATTGATCCATCACATTCACAATTTGAGTTCGACAGCAATCATGAGGACACGCAACCAACACTAGAGGAAACTTTTGAAGCCTTCATGCAAACTTTCAAATGAGTGCTCAGTGGCAGTATTCAACTCTCGGCCAGCCTAGATAGGCTAGCAAGTGAGTTAGCTAGTGGGCAAGAGAAAGATTCCTTTTCTCTTCAACTAGTTCTTGAGCCAACATCGACTCAAACCACTTCAATTCAAAAGCACATTCGTTTTCATGAAGTGAACAAAAATCAATATGTGAGATCTGAATAGCAAATCAATGATCATACAGACGTGTCTGCTCATTCAATCGAGATGCCCTTTGAATCCATTCTAACATGTCACTTTAATCAATTTGAAGAGTTTGATATGAGAAGCAGGATGACAAAATTGTAGATGTGCATGAAGCGGGCTATTTTGATGATAACCCTATGTATTTTGGATGAATTGTTTGAAGATGATTTGATTCACATATACCTCCTGCGGAGCAAGTTGAATCTTGTTGTGAAGATGAGTATGCTGATGATGAACTTTTACTTCAAAAGAAATTTGAGGATGAATTTTAAAAAAATTGTGAAAAGATAAGTGTTGAGGAGCAGAAGATTTCATCCAATCATGTTGAGAAAATGGAGCACAATGATTACAATCGTGAGGATGCATGCATGGACGATGAGTCTTTCTTCATAACAGGGTAGGGTTCAAAGTATCGGTCGTTCTGACTCGGCCGAGTCGGAACCGAAATGACGACGACCGGTCCGAGATCGTTCCACGATTCAGAAAAAATGGCCAAAATCACGCGATTCAGCCAAAACTCCAAGTTGACTCGGCCATATCGGCCGAGTATCAGAGGGGAAAGGGGAGAGGGAGAGAGAGATCGATCAGAGGGGGAGAGCGGGGGGGAGAGCGGGGGATCAATGGGGGAAGGGGGGGAGAGTAGAGAGAAGGAGATCTGAGATCTGATTGGGTCAGATCTCTCCCCTCTTTTATTTTTTTAGGTTTTTTTATCATTTTAGCCCTCAACTCTTTCATATTCATAAATTTACTCTCAAATCACCCTGTTTTTTAAATTTACCCCCCAAATCATTATATTTCCCCAATTATCCCTAAAAAATTAGTTTTCGACATGTGATATATAAAATTGATGTCTATATTTTTTTAAGATTTATCGTGATTTTTTCAGAATTTTTTGAGCTTTATTTGTAGAGTTTTGCGTATATCGTCCGATTCCATTCCGAGACGCCGCAACCAATGTGAAACGGTGCATGCCGAGTCGGCAGTCGAGATCGCGACTTTGAACCATGTAATAGGGAGAAGATATGTATTGAGGATCTTAAGTTGAGTTTTTTTTTTTTTGAAAAAAAGAAAACATGATTTGAGCATCTTCACTTTTGATGAGCTAACTAATAATCAATCTTTTAAAAACAAAATTAAGAACTTCTAATTGATCAAAGCTTTGAAAACCTCTTTAAAGATGAACTCATGTGTTTGGATGAATTCGATCGACGATGCTTTAGTTAGTTACACACCTCTTGAGGAAAATTGTTGATTAAAGTTTTGAGGATGAGCTTAAGTTCCTAGACAATCATGTTGTGAACACTCCTATTCTGTTGTGTGAGGAATGATAAATTTATGAGGAGCAGAAATGGGAGAAAAGTAGGAGGAGATTAAGCAAGATGATGAACAAGTTGGAGAGGATGAACGCCAAGATAACAAAAAGATTGACCTCTCAAATTTCACCATTAAAGAGAACTCATTCCCATTGAAATGATGAAAAGCGAGCTCGAAAAAATAGACCTAGAAAGATCTAGGTGTGGGGGAGACAATGAGTTGTACATGTATATACTTATTTTATTTTTCTTATAGACTTAGTGAGTCAGTTTTAGTGAGTCTTTTATCCATCTCTTTCTCTAACCTACTTATATGCTTAGTTATTTGTGTAAGTGAGACGGCTAAGCGAGGATGCAGTCAAACACACAAGGAGCCTTTTGGTTACTTTTTCAACTGAGTTATTCGGTGCGCTATGAGTTATTTCAAATTTTAGCATATTGTTATAGTTTCATTGTTATTCTTATATGCTTGGATTGTCGGATCATCATAATCATGTGCATGTGCTTGTGAGTATATTACTTGCTATTTATCTCTGTATTCATTTGTGTGCATAAGGGCATGACACAATTTAGGTGTGGGGAGATGCATGGTTATTTCTATAAGTCTTTTTTTATTTTGTTTTTAGAATCATTTTCTTTGTTTTCTTTTAGAATTCTTTTTCTTTTAAAAAATTTAAAAAATTAGGAGTCTTTGTTCTTTTTTTAGGAAATTTTGTAATTTGGTTTCTTTTTCTTTTTAGGAAATTTTTAAAAAAAATAAAAATATTTTTTTACAAATAGTTAGCTAGTTTGTAAGTGAATGAGGAACCATGAGTGGATTTTAATAGTGATCTTAAAATAGGGAGGAGAATCTAAAAACTGGGAAATCATCTAAACTTGGTTTGATTATGTAACACTAATAGTTCAAGGGCTTGAGATATTGAATACAACTGAAATACTTAAAATAAAGGTAAAAAAGTATTTTATTAATTAAGTCTTATTTTGTGACCTCAGTTGCTCAAGTAATTAAGTTCGTAGGAGTATCTCTACACTTAATGCCCTAGCATTGACCCAACGCTCGCTACATGGGTAGCTTAGAAAACCTAATAGGACAAGACATCGAAAAAACCTAACTATTTTAATTATCAATTAGCTAGGTACCTTGGCCTCAGGAAGCCTTGATATTTACGCGAAAGATAGTTGAAAGAGTTTAAAAGAAAAAAGAAAAAAAAAATCATTATTACAAAACAAGTATGAAAGTTGGATTCAAATATTCTCAAGCTTAAGAACTACATCATGACCACGGAGTGCATAGGATCTGAGACTTAGATAGGTGGTACAAAGTTTAGGATTCGAGCCTTTATTTTGTAGACAATTTGACTTCTTAAATTGAGTTGATCTAACAAGTGAAACTCATGAAGACTTAGCCCTTGTTAACTAGTTAATTTGTGTAGATTAAAAAAATCTTAATTTTCAGTTATCCTTATTTTATGTTCATTTATTTCTTCATCTCCCATTCTTGAATTTTGTGGGTATGTCACTGCAAATCCTCACGAGACAATACTCGTCCTCTAGGGTAACTCAGGGGTTGAATGGTTTGTTGCATGTGCTAAGTGCAACCGTGAATTCTACGAAAGTAACTTAGGTTAGTTTAATTTATTTTTATTTATTTATTTATTTTGCTCGAGGACTAGCAAAATAGGTGTGGGATTTGATTGACATTATTTTACATCATTTTTATGCTCCTATTTATCTATTGTTTATATATAAATAATGTTACTTGGGTGTACTTGAGTGGATTTGCAGCAAACAGGTACAAGGATAAAGATGAAAAAGAGAGAAAAATCAAGTAGTGAAAGCACGCAATTTGTAAAGATCGAAGAGTACTTTCCAAATATGCGGTGATATTTTGACCATAACTTTTACGACAGAACTTTGAATTAAGTCATTCAAGGTGTCTACGAAAAGAGAATTCAAAGATCTACAACTTTCATGTTGAGAGTTTTTGCTAATTCATTCATTTAGCTGCCTGTGTTGGTCATTTACAGAATCTACCTAAGTTGGAATCAAATTAATATATAATAGAGCCTTTTTGTAAAACCCCTATATTATATAATGAGGGGAGAATTGATTGCGCAGGGGGTGCCTTTTTTGTTTTTAGGGTTTTTGTTTTCTTTTAAATCATTGAAGGATGATGGGGTTGCTGCCGTTTTCTTTGGCTGCTAGTTTTTTTAGGATTTATATGTCAGTTTATTTTTGTTTTGCTTTTATTAATGGTGGTTGTACTCGAGATCATTTTTTAGCAATTTTATAAAATCTTGTTTCCTTCTCATTCTCTGTGTTAAGTGTTATTTTTCTTTTAATCTTTGAAGTAGGATTGTGTGTGTTACTTACCGTGCTCTTCACGCAAGCGACGAGTGGATTTTTTTCCACGCGGTCTGGACTTCAAGGAGCATGCACATAACAGTGGCGACGACGCAAGTAAGTTTTAATTAATGTTTTAATTAATTAGTTAATTAAATTATTTAGTTAATTTAGTTTGTTTAATTAATTAATGAGGTTAATTAGTTTTAATTATTTTTATGTTGCAATTAATAGATTAGGAATTTACTAATGCTTTATGGTTTAAATTATTCTATTATTAATTTAGTAATAAGTAGCTAGATTCTTTTGCGCATCTAGGAAGATGAACTTAGGCTAGATATTTATGTGGACCAATTTAGATCCCTCATTTAGGGTCTCATGTACACACTAGATCAATTAGGAAATTAGTTTTAAGAAGAATTAGATTTTTAACAGGTTATGTATTTTACGTTAATGGTCCGTGCTTAAAATTTTATTATTTCTCTTACTTTAATTTTAATTAGTTTAATTTTATTCACTCTTTTACAGATCATGTAATGGAAAGTAATGACCTGTGCTTAGATCTGACATCTAGGGGTAATTACTCATGGGAGACAGATGTTTGATGATTTACAACACCTTAGTAGTAGATAGACTGAGGTGCACCACATGATACTAGTTTAAGGGATTCAAGCCTACGTGCTCGACTTCTTTAGATTGATACTTAATTTAAAACAACTACCATACTCATAAACTCTTCACTCAATTCGCTTAAAAGTGTTGAAACTAAAAGAACCACATGTCCCTGAAAATCGACCCTCAAGTGCTACAACTGATCGGCGTGCACTTGTGGTATTTAAGACAACGAGAGTAAAATCTCCATCAAGTTTCTTCATTCAGATTTAACTCTTAAGCTCCTTCAAATATTTCAATCTCCAACACATTATTTCTGAAATCCCCACCTTCATTAAAATGCGCTCAACCTTCTTCAATTTAGCATTCAATTCTCAATGTAACTTCTTCATGCAACACAGCCTGAAAAATGGTAATAATCACCAGATCCTAGATGGAAGAATCAAAAAAGATAAAAGAAACATAAAGGAGAGATTTTATAAGGGAAAAAGTGCAGTTGTTGGGTGCCCTTTCCAAGCTTCAAATCCTGGATGTCTCTCCACTTCTTCCTATTCCTTATGTTTTCCCTTTAGCTGACTGAGTGCCTCTCAGATGGTCGTGTTATATCATATAAAAGTTGACAATAGTATAGTATAACTCATGTGGCAATAGTTGCTATCAAACATCATTTTGTTTCATGATCTAGGAAGTTTATGAAGAACAGATAATTGTTTTCAAATGGCCATGAGCTTTTATTTTCAGAAAACTCGTGGCTCAGTGAACATGTAGAAAGCCCAGTAGCTTAGATGTTACAAGATCATCATCATCAACAATAAAGCCTTTACCTCAAATTTTGGAATTGGCTTTATAGATGTTACAAGATCAATAAAACTCAAAATCATGCCATTAAAGGAAAAAAGAAACTTCATTGACAATAATTGAATTGTATGTAGGGTTTCCTTTTGTCCTTCGAAATTTGAACAGTTTTGTTCTCCATTTTTGCCTAACCATCCCTACATGGAATCTTAAATTTGAGAAATTTGATACCCAGTAGTTGTACAATACATGCACAAATATACAAGACAAATAGTTTTAAATCTCCAATGAGCATAATTGGAAATTAAGTTTTTGTTATTCTACTCCATAAATTGATCAATCCTACTCTCTAACTTTGATTCTAAAGGACGAGATACCTTCTAAATTAAATGAGAATTTTGATGTTATTCTTGGGAACATTATAACTGTGATTAACTAGAGATCTTGTCTACCCGGCGGCATTCTTCTCACTGAGGCTATTAAACTCCTTATCAATTACCCCAAAGCAGGGCTTATCAGTGACCAAACAATATCATCTACACATCTGTTGTGTATCCACATTATGTGTGCCAATGATCGTGATAGCAGCAGCAGCATTGTTTGTGAGCTATGTTCTTACAAGACAGCTGTGTGTCAGATAACTCCAACTCAAGTCACATCCAGTTCCATCTAGAAGTTACCGAACGTTCAAAAGCATTGACCTGATGACCCAATTTCTATAGTTTAACAATTGGCCATTCTTTAAATGCTAGAAACCTCTGCTTAATTCAAAAGGAAGGAGAACTATAAAAGTAAAAAAAGGTCCTACATGGGGTCATAATTTAATTAATTATTCATGTAAAATTATTGGCAGTAGCACCACATACAAACTACTAAAAGAGTTTAATTAATTATAAAGATTAATATGAAAAGCAAACCTAATAAGGAATGACTTGGGATCACAATCTCACATGATATCTTCAAGTGGCACAAAAGATTGCAGATGTACGGAAGGTTTGTATTAAAAATAGAAGCTGATAGAAAGAACCTTTACAGGAGGAAAAAAGGACATGTATAAAAAGGAAAAGGAAAGCATGATTAAGTGGTCATGATATAAATCTTTTTCGGGCACAGGTATATAGGATATCAATAAAATTCTTTCAATGAATATAATCAAGGAACATAACACACAAGCCATAACTAGATACTACCAACTGCCTACAAAAAAAGGACTTCAGCACAAACTCAAATGATTCATGTAAATCCCTACCTGTTTAAGCCTTTTTCTATGAAGCTCCTCCTGCAATTAATAATGTAAAGATGCCATCAGATCCCCAGGAATTACAGCAGAAAAAACAAATGAACAAAATGAACATAAGCATCCATTTATACCTAACAAGGGAAAGCAATATTTGCCAAAGTATTTTGAAAGAATATCTTTATAAACATTTTTTTTAGAGACAGAGAGACCGGCATAAGCACTCGTGCTTCACTAAGAAACAATTAAACTTTATACAAGCAATCATTTTTGTTGTAGAATAACAATCTTCTAATCCTACGCATAAGGTTTCTACTTAAACGCAGCTAATTATGTTAACCTTGTTACCCAACATGTGAACACCAATAACTGTGTTTTCCCCAGCTCTTACCTTTACTTTGAAGCTGAGTTACCGAGAAGCAAATAGATATTATTACTAGAATCAGTTCCTAACATTCAAATTCATCTTAAAGTGGCACCTTTACATACAATATCTCCATTTCCCAAATCAAAACCTTTCCGTGTAGAAAATATAATTTTACACATTAAAATGTTGATTCCCAACCCATCATTCCTAAGTATATTTATAATAGTTGTCCCTCAAAGTAATCAAATTAATTAGAAATAAAAATAATCTCAACTAAAAATTGTAGTCGATACCTGCTCCCTCACAAGCCTCGCATTCTCTTCCTCTAGCTGTGTCACTAAAGATTCAAGTTCTACAGTATAAGCCTGCACCAAACACAAATCACAAACAACACAAAATTCTAATCATAACATCAAACAAACACATCCAAATAAAGAGGAGGGGAAAAAAATCCAAGGAACCTGTTTTCTCTCCCTCGATCTCGCCGCCGACTCCCGATTCTTGATCATCCTCTTCTGCCTCTGCATCGCCGCTCGATCCACGGGATCGAGAATCGGCCTCTTCCTCCCTCTCCCTCCCCCCCACTCTCAACTCCATTCGCAAACCCTAGCACCTGATTCTGACTCTCGACCGCCATCTGTCCCTGATGCTGACTCATCACTGCCGGATCCACCCCAAACCCCGCCGGAACCCTAACCTCCTCCTTATTCAAGTACTCCTCCAGCGTTATCTCGCCGTTAAACCCCGATCCGTCCCCTCCATCCATCTTCCGTCCCGATATCTCCTTCCAGACCTCTTCGACGGTCGGGCTGCCGCCGCCGCCGTACCCCTTCGGATCTCCGCCGGTCTCCGACGACTCATACATGTTTCGTATGAGATCGTCCATCATCGATCCGTGGCTCTTGGACGAAGATGACGGATCCAGCGCGTAAATAGGAGACTGCCGAGCGAGATCCGAGTTCGCCGCCGACGAGGACGACGGCATCAGCCTCGCCGACGAGGACATCAACGGAATTCTAGGGCCAGCGCTAAATCAGGGTCTTTTTTTCCTCGCGATCGATCGAAAGAATCTCGAAGGATTCAAGGAGAGAGAGTGACTCTCGAGCTTTTAATGAGAGCGCTTTCGGTTTGAACTGAAATTTATGGGGGCTTTCGGTGGGTATTCCGGAACAGAGAAGTTTGGTTCTGGGGGGCATTCTGGGAACACGATAAAATTTTGGGAGCTACTAAAAATGGAAAGCGCGGGCATGTAATGGGGAGTTCTTTTGTTACCCTTTTTTGGGAGGCAGGCCCCGGTTCGGGGCGAGTGAGAGAATGCGGTCACCCAATCACTGATGCGGTGAGCTTAACACTCTGCAGGCTAATCAGAGAGTACAGAGACTTTCCAACGGGTAGAAATAGAGGTAAGCTTACCGCATCGGCCGTCCCGCGGCAAAGATACCATATTTGTTATATTAACTGCACTCTGTGTCCGAAATCTTTAATATGTTTCGGTCGGAAAATTATTAGCTATATTTTATTTTCAGTGGGAGCCGGCAAAAAAAGTTGAAATTTGGTATGATTTCATTTGCTGACTCAAATTAAAATCCAAAATCCAAATAAATTGTGACATAATAAGACAGCTCAAATCAAAGATTAGGCCAATTTGATTATTCAAAATGAGTTTGTTTCATAATGGGCTTGTGTTGGGCTAGAGCCCAACGGTCGCTATTTCTAGCCCAACAAACAGACGGATCCCTTGCCCAGCTCTGAAACAGCCTTGGCATGACTCTAGCTTTGTTAAAGACCAGGGAAAAGTTGAGTCTTTTTATCTCACGCATGTTTTATTCAAGATCTTGTCATAAGACTAGTTTAACTCTGTTGTGCGCCGATGACAACAACCCCAAGAGGATCTCACAAATCTCCAAGCATAGAGAATACACCCAAACAGCACAAATAATCACTAGAAGAAAAGAACAAACTCAAACACACGATTTAACGAGGTTCGGCCTCAACGCCTACGTCCTCGGGGCAATCAGAGAGAGATTTAATTGCTATGAAGAAGATTACAATGGCTAGCAGCCTCTTTGAATGCAAGAGAGCTCCAGCCTTTTCCTTTTCGCAGATCTTCTACAAGATATAACCCTAGAAATCAACATTAGGCTTAAATACCCAAATTTGCGGAGCAGCAGATTTTCGCCAAAACCCGACTGTCGGTCAACCCGGCCGGTCGACCGACCTCCACTCCGGTCGACCCGGTCGGCCGACCGAATTTAACCGAGAGTTTGGTTGTTTACAGTCAGGGTCTTTCGGTCGACCGGCCGGGTCGACCGCCTAAGGCCCTGTGCATGTTGTGCATGTCGGTCGACCGGACCCCCACCCTGCCTGATTCTGCTGCTGCTGCTATTTCCAGCTGTTGTTCCCTTCGTCTTCGTCGTCAACTTCCTCGGCGATCACTCGACGACCCCTCGACGAACCTTATCAACTTCCCCATCAGTAAACTCTCTCTTTCCAACAATTCTCCACCTCGGAGAAGATTTTCCTAATCTGAGCCGATCTCCAACGCTACCCCAGACTATCACCTGGCGAAATCGACACACGATCTCGGCTTGCGCGCACCGGTCGAAATCGACACACGATCTCGGCGAAATTGACACACGATCTCGGCTTGGAATCTTTAGCTCAACTGTTCCTGAAAAACATCGCACATGCCTTCCATGCACTTCACCTTAGGAGAATTTCCATACCTGCCGATCACTAACCGTGGCTCCCTCTCCGCAACTTCACGACCTCACGAAGACTTCCTTATGAGCCAACACTGGCTCTCCACTGACTAGCTCTATCTAGTCTACCTGTCTTCCACTGACGGTCCAACCAAATCTGCGTAGAACACACCAAACATCATCGGCTTCAACTGGATGCATACCCCTCCTTATGCAAGCTCAACATCTTCTCACCGGAAGATCACCTGTTCATCGAGACCACAACACCTCACCTCTCCGTGAAGTCCAACTGGCCACAACGCTTCACCTCTACGTGAAGCCTCTCCACCTCTACGTGAAGCTCTAAACGGCCACACCTCTTCACCTCTACGTGAAGATCCAAACAGCTTCTCGAGAACCCAAATAGCTTCATAAGAGTTGCATCACCAAATGGTTGCGCCTTTACGACTGCCTACGTACCTTTGCCCAAAGGATCAAGCCAACCGTAGTTCATTTAGATGAGCTTCATCAAGCTCAAGCACTTGCACCACTATTTGCAGCAGTGAACCTATCTGACCGAGTCATATGAACCTCTTCCCGACCATCATGGAGAACAACGGCCTTCAACTTCAGCTTGTCACGATCACAAGCTTGAGATTCATGCTTCTTTCCCCACAAGCGTGGTTTCATCTTAGTTCCTATAGCTGCAAACAACTCGACATCCTCAACAATGTCGTCAACATGTTCAGCATTACCTTTGGTATCATGAACTCCACCCGGTGTCACCTCCGCTGAAGTATCCTTTGATGCCGAACCAACTGGAGATGATGGAGTAGCATCAACCTCACTCGCTACGATCTTCCCTTGATCTTCGTCCTCTCCACCTGCTGAGAGACGATGGACTTCAACCCTGAAGTCTCTCCAAAAGTGATATTTCTGCTCATCACGATCTTCTTGTCTTCGGGGTCCCACAACCTATAGCTGTTCCTTTTGACACCCAAGTAGACAAACCTCTTTGCCCGCGGATTCACCTTGCCACTCTTGGCACTGAAGTAGGTCGGACTTCTAAACTCTCGCAGCACACCATGATCTTGAGCAGCTTTCCCAAACCAAATATCCAATGGAGCTTTACCTCCTATCGCAGTCGACCTGTTCATGAGATGGCTAGCATACTCAGTCGCCTCAGCCCAAAACGACCTGTCTAATCCTGCATTAGACAACAACCGCCGAACCTCCTCCAGTAAGAAACGGACTACATCTTTAGCCAACCCATCTGTACCTGTTGTGAAGTGAGTAGCAATACCTGTGTTCTGGCCAAATTGTAGGAACTGGTACATGTCCTTCCCACATTACCAATATGAAGCTCCTTTATCTTCCTACCACCTATCTGCCTCTCCATTCTTCCTCTCCACTTCATCAACACATCTAGGGCTTCACCCCTTTGTCTCATAGGATATATCCAAACCTGCCTAGATGAAGAATTAATAAAAGAGACAATTACCTGTGACCTCCAAGCGATGCCGTCTTAGCAAGTCCCCATACGCACATGTGAACACAATCAAGAAGACCTTCATTGTGGTGAGTACTGGTGCTGAATCTCACCTTCTTCTTGTCCAGAACGCTAGGCTGTCTAAAAATCATTAAAAGACAAGCCATTAAAAAAGGCAGAGTTTCAGGTTCTAGACGCAGGACTAATGATGGCCATCCGCGTCTCAACATCAAGGCGCGAGGGCTCGACACCCCGTCTCAACCTCAAGGCGCGTGGGCTCAACACCCGCGTCTCAACATCAAGGCACGTGGGCTCAACACCCGCGTCTCAATATCAAGGCACGTGGGCTCGACACCCGCGTCTCAACCTCAAGGCGCGAGGGCTCGACACCCGCGTCTCAACCTTAGGACGCGAGGGTCCAAGGCCCACGTCTCGGTTATAACCGCCCTGGTTATGGGGTCAGTCACCGCCCACATAGCGGGAAGTTAGCCCCTCATTGTGGAGCATTTTTAGGGGGCACGTTCACCCCTGAAACCTCTATAAATAGCCCCGCCGCTATGAGGAATGGAGGGGACACGACACAAGAAACAAGAGATAGACAACAGACTACACATAGGCAGACAGAGAGAGAAGTAAGAGAGAGCTCAACTCTTCAGCAAGCTTGCTGTGTACAAGTTGCTCTTTGCCTACCTTCTCTTTGAGAGTTTTGGTAGACAAAGCTGTGCTACTCCTTCTACCAGCCGAAGAGAAGATTCGCGAAAGTCTAGACGGTCACCCGGTCAACGGAGAACAAGATTCACTCTCCATCGCCACTTGAAGAACTCATCCTTAAACAAAGGGAGGATTCAAGACTCAACATTCTCCCTCCCTTGTAACCGGAATACTAGTCCGTTGTAATTTTTCAATTTGATTCAAGGAAATCTTACTTCTAGCTCGTACCTTCTCCGTGTGCGTACAAGAGATGACGACTCCGCTGGGGACCTCATTTGTTACCGACGAGCAAATCGTGGCGCAAGGTGACGTCCTCCGTAAGGGGAAGATGGTCGAATCGCTAGTTGTCGAGTTCGACCACGCGAAGTACGAAGAGTTTCTCTCTTCCGGCTCCAAGAGCCCAAGGACCCGCGTCTGCCGCAGGGTCTCGACGGGAATGGCCCCGAGCCCGATCTGAGGCTCTCTCGGGCGCCGCTGCTGCCAACTGTGCCAGCAGGATACACGCGCCAACGCCTCTCAGGAGGCCCGCGTGGTCTCAGGCACAACTGCCGTTGCGACCAACCGCGCCGCGCGGAACACACGCGTCAGCGTCTCTCAGGAGACCGGCGTGGTCAAAATCTCTGGTGTCCAGCATCAGGTCGTCGTTGGTCTCTCTCCACCTCCACGACGCAACCGAAATGCTGAGCGTCGTCAGAGGAGGCGTGCGCGTCAGCTTCAAGTTGGAACTTCTGATTGTCCAACTGAGGCTGCACGCAACGCACAAACTGGCGTCTTAGCTGCGCCGCATCCAGCGCGCGAAGTCCGCGTTTGGCGGCCCAAACGCGAGACTCCCCAAGTTAGGTCCTCTGAAGATCAACTTATCAAACGCCAAGGTGAAACCTCTGCGCCTCGTCAAGCGCAAGAGGCACGCCCCCATAGGCGTGGGGCCCAGCAACCCACTCTCTCTCAAACTCTTCTACCCCGACGCACTAAGCGGCAACGCGACAATCGCGTCTCGTCTCAACAGAGACGCTAGACGCGCGTCTTACAGCCGCGGCGCGAAAGTCGCGTCCCTGAAACCCGCGTCCAGGCTGTACAGCATATGGATGCCTCCCGTCTTCGACGTTGCGAGGTTAATCTCTTCGATCCCCCTCCCGTGGATCTGAGGGATTACTTGACGAAGAAAAGAAGTGCCAATCAGGTCACTTCATCACGTTGCTGCCAACGGCTCACTCTATGCTCTCCAAGTGCCGTTGTGGTTCAGATGTGCACCAGCAGTCTTTAGTTAGACAGCTGACCCTGATACCCCCGTCAGCTAAAAGAAGACGCTCTCATAGGCGGAGGATGTTCTCTGACGCTGAATACCCAGAGCTCACTGTGAATATGACAAGCAGGAGCAAGGGAAACAGCCTGCAGTCAGCTCTGACGAGTCTGACTCTGAACCGGAAGGAGTGTATCGACACACTCGTACCCGGACCGGGGCCATCCCCCCGATTGATTATAATGCCCTAGCCCGGGGCATCGAAGTGAACGATTCTCACTCTGCAGTAGCAGAATCGCAGGCCTCAAAACTCTTCCATAGAGAAGGAGGCCTTCATCTACATGACAAGCACTCCTGAGGAGACGGCCCGACGCCTGGATCAGCAAGCCCAGGTTCAGAAGGAACAACTCGATATGATTCTTGCTCAACGGGAATCTGTCGACTCTCTCAAGCAGATGCTTGCGCAGTTGCTCGAAGACAGGAAGAAATCTCCCCATAAAAAGTCTAAGGGCAAGAAAAAAGAGGGAGAAAGCTCGTCTTCTGTGCACCCTGATGGAGAGAAGCCCACCTCGACCTCGTCCAAATCCTCGTCGCAAGGGAAGGACGACCAAAATCAGGGGAAGATTCATTCCGAAAGAATGAATCAATTAGAGCAACGCCTTGAGGCCCTCTCCAACCGTAAAGGCCTCCAGGAAGCGGGAGTGGTCCGGCCTTATCCGGCCGAGTGGGACTTGGTTCCATACCCGCCCAAGTTTAAGGCTCCAACCCTCCAAGCATTCGATGGGAAGGGGTCACCCAACTAACACCTCTACTACTTTAAATCCCAAACAGGGAATGTAGTAGACAATGATGCCATCTTGGCACGTCTGTTCATTGGCACCCTGAAAGGGCTCGCCTTCGAATGGTTTATGAAACTCCCGGAGGGCTCCATCAAGAACTGGGGTGATTTGGAGAAGCTATTCCTAACGCGCTTCTTCGAAGACGACTCGGAAGTCACGATGCCCACCCTTTTGGCTACCAAACAGCGAAAGGGAGAGTCCGTCAAATCTTTCGTGGAAAGATTTCGGAATGTGGCACTCCGATGTCCGAGCGGCATGACCCAGGTCACCCTGGTGGAAACATGCCGCCACAATCTCCAAACCTCACTCCTTGCTCAAATAGGAGTTGCTGAAAGCCGCACCTGGAAGCAGTTGGTCCAACAAGGTGAACAGGCTGAGGAGATTGTTGCCCGCGTCAGGGCAGAAGAAGGGAAAGTCACGGCCAGAGAGGTCAACCAGGCGTGCGTCAGACACATCCCTCCAGACAAAGCGGAAGGATAATTTGGCAACGGAGACCAAATCTCCCGCCAAACCTCAACCGGTCAAGGCGAGTGGCTCTTCAAGCCAGCCACGCGCCAACAAGCAGTATTCTTTCAAGGAGGAATATGTCGATTCGCTCTTTAAGCTACTCAACAAGAGCAATAGACTGAAGCTCCCTGAAGCCAGGCGCCCTGAAGAAGTCGGTAAAACCGACAATCCCAATTACTGCTTATACCACAGGATGTTGGGACACCCCACCAAAAGCTGCTACGTCTTCAAGGACATCCTTCAGGCCCTGATTGACGCGGAGGTATTAAAACTCCGACCAGAGCAGAAGAAGGTGACGGCTAACATGACGTCAGTTCTCCAGTTCGGAAGACAACCCCCAACGCCTTCGGGGGTGGTCCCTGTTCCGAAAGGAGAGCTAAGAGTGGTCAACACAGATCCTCACCAGCAGCAAGACAGAAAGGCCAAAAACCAATTCTTTTTGGGCGAATCTCGTCTGAACCAACGGACCATGAAGAATCAGAAAGCGAGCAGGAATCCCCTCAGTTCAGTCATTATGAGCCAAAGACACTCAGAATGATGAAAAACATGGGGTATGACCTAACCAGCAGACCCGGGTTGAACTTCGGCAAAGGAAGGAGAACGCTACTTCGATCCTTTGTGCCGAAAGGAAAAACCCCCGATTATTATCATCGGATGCGCAGGGGGTTGGGCTATGTATCAACTCCGACTCCATCAGCCTCTGATTCTGGGGGCTCATTTGGCCATAAATACTCTTCAGGCACGTCATCATGGGAGTCAGATGCAAGTGTCGGCAACATCTTCAAAGAACTTTCGGTGAACATGGTTTCAACAAGCCATCTGGAAGATGAAGATGAAGAAATGATCCGATCCGATGCAGATCCTTGGATCAGACATTTAAACACTCATTGGGACACCCGCTTTGAACAGCGCGAACCACCCACAGAAGACAAGATTGTTCAGATTAATCTAGGAGATGAGGCCAACCCTAAGCCCATCTTCATAAGCGACGGCCTGTTACCGTCGGAGAAAAAGGATCTAATATCTCTTGTTCAAGAGTACAGAGATGTCTTCGCTTGGAATTACGAAGACATGCCTGGACTTGATCCTCAGGTGGCTATGCACCGCCTCAACATCAATTCGGACGTAAAGCCTGTTAAACAACAACAGCTACGGTTCCGTCCAGAAATAATGGAGGCGATTCAATCGGAGGTCAGAAAGCTCATAGATTCTGGCTTCATCAGGGAAGAGCAACATCCCGATTGGGTAGCCAACATCGTCCCCGTTGCTAAGAAAAACGGAAAGACCCGGATCTGCATCGACTTCCGTGATCTAAACGAGGCTTGTCCCAAAGACGAATTCCCATTGCCAATCACAGACGTCATGATTGACAATACCTGCGGATTCGAACGAATGTCCTTCATGGACGGATTCTCAGGATACAATCAAATCAAAATGTATCCTGACGACGAAAAGCACACCTCCTTCAGGACACCATTGGGGGTTTATTGCTATACCGTCATGCCCTTCGGACTGAAGAATGCGGGGGCAACCTATCAGAGGGCCATGAACGCCATTTTTCAGCAGCAAATACGCAAAACGGTAGAATGTTATGTTGATGATATTGCGATAAAAAGTCGCACTAAGGGTGATCACATAGCTGACCTGAAGGTGGTCTTCGACATCATGCGGGCTCATCGATTGAAGATGAATCCCACCAAGTCCTTCCTGGGGGTGGCCAGTGGTAAATTCTTAGGATTCATTGTAACCTCCACCGGGATCCATTTGGACCCGGAAAAGGTTCAAGCTATCCAGGAGATGCAGCCCCCAAGAAATCTTAAGGAACTCAGGGGATTACAAGGACGATTGGCGTACATCCGCAGGTTCATCTCAAACCTCTCTGGAAGATGCCAACCCTTCGCTAAGTTAATGAAGAAGGGTGTCTCGTTCGTTTGGGACGACGCTTGCCAACAAGCGTTCGAAAAAATCAAGCAATACCTCACTCGACCACCAGTCCTTGCAGCTCCGGTATCCGGAAAGCCTTTCTTGGTGTATGTCCGGGCAATGGATCATTCTTTGGGAGCTCTACTAGCTCAGCATGATGATCAAGGACGTGAGCAAGCGATCTACTATCTGAGTAGAACAATGATCGGAGCCGAACATCGGTATAACCCGATCGAGAAGGAATGTTTGGCATTAGTATTCGCCATTCAGAAAATGCGACACTATTTGGTAGGCCAAACTATAAATGTCATATCAAAAGTCAACCCCCTGAGGTTACTTATGACTAAGCCTTCATCATTGAACGGCCGGCTGGCAAAATGGGCCATATTGCTATCCCAATATGAGATGCACTTTTTACCACAAAAGGCTATTAAGGGTCAAGCGGTGGCGGATTTCCTAGCTGAGCACCCAGATCCGAGGGCAGCCAAAGTCTACGAGGATCTCCCAGATGAAGTTGCTGAAGTCTGCCTAACTCAGACATCGTTCGAAAGTCAAGTATGGCAACTTTTCTTAGACGGTGCATCGAGAACAAGCCCAAAGGGACATACAGTAGCGGGGTAGGAGTAGTACTCGTCTCACCACAGAATTATGTGATTCCCCGAGCCATCTCGCTTACCGAATCTTGCTCCAACAATGTAGCAGAATACAACGCTCTTTTGATTGGGATGCAGTTCGCCGATGAGATTGGCGTTAAAAATCTCGAGGCATATGGCGACTCTAAACTCATCGTCAGCCAAGTTCGCGGGGAGTACGAGGTCAGACATGAGGACCTAGTACCCTACTACAACGCAACTATCCGCATGGCCGAAAGGTTCACAAACTTCTATATTGACCATGTACCGTGCAGGCAAAATGCGCACGCAGATGCACTCGCATCCCTCGCGGCCTCCTTAGCTCTTCCAGCTGGAGCAATGGAGAAAGTTTTCGTCTACAGCCACGACCTGTATTGCCCGAGAACTGCCCTCGAAGACTATCAGGAGTCAAAGGGAGAGTGTCAAGGCAAAGAAGCGCTGGAATTGTCAACCGGGCCAGAGCTTAAAGACTAGCGATTCCCCTATATCGACTATGTCTTGTACGGCATCCTGCCTGAGGACGCCAAGGAAGCGGCTGCCATTCGAAGGAAAGCCCCTAAATTTTACTACAATGCGATTACACGAACATTGTATCGTCGATCGCATGACGGGATCTTGCTCCGGTGCCTCTCACCAAAGGAGGCTCAAGAGGTATTGAAAGAAGCCCACGACGGCATGTGTGGAGCCCACCAACCCGGCCCAAAATTGGCACATCGACTCCAAATGTTGGGTTACTATTGGCCCAAGATGATTGTCGACGCTGTCACTTATGCTAAAAGATGCCACGCTTGCCAGGTGCATGGCGATTTCATCCATCAAGCACCAGAGTACCTCCATTCTACGACCTCTACCTGGCCATTTAAAATGTGGGGGATGGATGTGGTTGGCCCTATCAGCCCACCATCATCAAAAGGACATCGGTTCATTTTGACAATAACCGATTACTTCTCTAAATGGGCCGAGGCCATCCCTTTGAAGGAGGTAAAATCGTCTAACGTGATCAAGTACGTAAAGCATCACGTCATTTACCGTTTTGGTGTACCTCGGCGAATTGTCCATGACAATGGACCCCAGTTCATCAGCCAGGCTTTCCAAAGATTCTGCGCTAAGTTCAGAATCCAGAGTGTGTCCACAACGGCATACTATCCTGCCGCTAATGGCCTCGCAGAAGTTTTTAATAAGACCATTGGCAAGCTTCTCAAGAAATTCGTATCGAAAAGTCAACGGGACTGGGACGATAAGTTAGGTGAATGCTTATGGGCCTATCGCACAACTGTGCGAACCCCGACTAAAGCCACACCGGTTTCTTTGGTATATGATTGAGGCAAAACCTGCACAAAGAATACGAGATTATAGAACTTAAAAAGAGAATGTGCAAGTGCTCAATTTTTCCGCTATAGCAAGTGGCTATGCGGGTCGTGATCCACAAGGAGGGTTTGCGATGGAAGCGTTACAGTTTTATTGAAATCGTTAAGAAAATAAGCGAAAGTTCTTCTCTGTTTTTAAAGTTATGAAAGTGAAAAAGAAAGTTATATTAAAGTTAGAAGAAAGTGAAAGAATAAGAAGTTGGAAAAATCAGAAAACAATGAAGCGAATATGTACAAATGAAGTGGAGAAAGAAATGATTTGGAAGAGATGGTGAAAGTGATTTAATTTACAGAAATGAAAGAAAAGAAATAAAAACTTACCTTCTTTTCACCAAAAGCTTACCTTGAGTTCTTAGCTATGATGTTACCTTGAATTGGAGGCATTCAGCGCATAGCCCATAAGAGTAGATTTTCGGTCTCTTCCACATTACATCATCAAGATACGCAAGCATGAAATGATACAGAGAGACTCATAATTCCATCGTCATGAGCTATCGGCGGCACTCGCAAAGGCAAGGCTCTTTCGATGCTTTAGACTCACTTGGAAGACAGTTGTACTAAAAAGAAAAGTAAAGTAGAAAAGAAGAAGAAGACTAAAAGAAACTACATACAAAGAGAAAAAATCGATTCGATCTCATAACAATCAAAGAAAAGAAATTCATCTTACACCGGTGTCACTCCAGCTCTAGCTTCATTCTTCTTCTTCGATGAAAGTCTGATCTCCTCTTATTTACATAAATGAAAATTACATGAAAAAGAAAAACAAAAACCTAAACTAAGAAATGAAAAAACTAGTCTAAAATCCTAATCTGCATCGTCGTCCCTTTTGGCTTTGAGTGCAGGTATTTATAGGAGAAAATGGAGAGGGTAGAGGAGTATGAAGATAAGTAAATCTGGCAATTTTTGAACTCCCCTTATCTTCAAACTTGATTTGAGGTGGATATTCAGTTCTGATCTGTAGTTTATTGGCCTGTTGATTTCTGAATATCACTTATCAAATGACAGAATTAAAAATAATGATCAACATAAGAGTTGTAGCTCTGTCAGTCTGCTTTCTGGATCATCTTGAATCATCAGAATTGAGATTCTGTAGCAAAAGTTATGATTCGAATACTAAAATGTATCCAGTCAGAATTTGAATCAAACTTGCTTGATTTTTGCTTTAACCGATCGATTCTGAGAGGATTCTTCTCAACCAGTTTTCAACCTCTTGATTTTGCCCTGATTCAGTGTGTGTGAATTAATTCTGATTTAATTCAGAATTTTGGTGGGCTTTGGGCTCATTTCTCTTCATCTCCTTGAAGAATGGGCCTGCAAATAAAATTAGCATTTAATTAGGACAATGCAGGCTTTTATTCTAAAATAAGTATGGAAATATGATATTTAATATGCAACATTAGCGACTAGTCACACCCCCATACCTATCTTTTGCTCGTCCTCGAGCAAAACAACTAAACTATACTAAGGATTATTATACCACTTCCGCAGGTCGCGCGATTGCACTGAGCATGTGCAACAAGCCGTTAAACCTCTAGGTTTCCCCTAGAGGACGAGTTTTGTCTCGTGAGGGTTTTCAGCGGATTACACCCACAAAATCCATAAAGAAAGGGAAACAAAGAGTTAGTATTTTCGAAAAGCATTTTGAAAGAGAAAAATATTTGGCATATAATTGTAAGATCTAAGCAATCTATAAGTTATAGGAAAACTAAAATTTTCATTCCTAAACTTAGTCTCTATTCAAAAATTTTTTATCAATTAGAGTAAGGAGTCAAATTGTACTTCTCATCTAGTCTATTACTTTACCCTAAGTCATATGCACTTGTGACTGTGAAAATTTTGACTAAGGGTTCATTAACTCTGACTCTTATACCTTATTTATTTATATATATATATATATATATATTTTTTGGTGGTATTATTCCTTAGTTTAGGCTTTCTAATCTGCCCATGTAACGAGCCTTTAATCGATGACTCCCAAACCAGACGGTCTTAGGGCACCAGGTGAGAAGACACCCCTAGGACTTAAGGACTCGAGCAAACAAGGCCACAAAACTAAGGATTTTATTATATGAACATCTTTTAGGCGTGAATACTTATGTTTTATTAGGCACAAATACCCAGCTTAATCAGAGGATTTTTATATATATTTTTCTCAAAACTTATCTAATCATCTTTCGCATAAATACTAAGGCTTTCTTAGGCCAAAGCACCTAGCTAATCAATAATTAGATTTGTTTATCTTTTTTTTTTCTTTTTATAAGGCATAAGAATCTTTGGTTTTGAACCCTAAGTGTGTAAGTGTATGAAGTGTGCATATTTCATCAAGGTAAAGATCAAGACTAAATTACTTTGACAAATTATCTTCCTAACCCTAAAAATCAAACAAATAATCTTATTTTGACCAAGTATAAGAAATCCTAATTTGGATTTTCCTATTCCTTAAAATTAACTTAATTTCTTACAAAAAATATGTCAAAGTATTGTTTCTATTTTCAAAAAGTTTTTAAAAGTAAAGAAAATGTTAATTTTTATTTTCCTTTTTTTTTTTACAAAAAGAAAAGTTATGTTAGTCCCTCCCCCACACCTATCTCATGCATTGTCCTCAATGTATGAATTAATGCATAGATGCATGAAAAAGAAGAAAGGGAAGGAAAGTGTTACCTTAAGGTGGTGGTTCCGGTGGTGGTCTGATTGGTCCACGAAATGCGGCCCAATCAACTTTTCTTGGGTCTCGGAGGAACCCACCAGAAATATCTTTAATATAACCCATTAAAAAGATGTATCCATCAAGGATCTTTATTAAATATTTTACCCCATCTAATTTCCATATTTCATAATTGATTTCGGAGTCAAATTTATCAACCACCTCGTCCCAGAATGGAGTATGAAATGATAGAATGATTGACTTGGACTCATGAAGGATAGGAACTAATACCGACTCAGGAAGGTGACTTAAATCAAGTAAAGGTTCAAGAGTCGAAATTGGTTCAGGAATTGGGTCCAAGTCAAGAAGTTGAAACTCAAGTCCACATGTATTTTTCAACAATGGAATGTGACCTAATATGGGTGATTCCAGTTCAGGAATGATAGGTGGGGGAATCAAAACTGACTCTAGAATATTATTCAAGTTTGGTAATAAAACAGGAGTCAATATTGATTCAGAAAGTTGAACTGGATCACATATGTGAGAATCTAGGTCACATATCTTGTCACGCCCCGCAATCATAATACTCATATAAAGGGTACGTGACGAGAGCCGGCGACGTATAAATACGTTAAGCCTCAGTACATTGATTCAAAATAAACAAAGTTTATTCATTAATCCAGCTAGAAGAAGTCAAATACATGATGTCACCAAAAGTTTTATTTATTACAACTATCCATTTCAAATAACTAGACAATAAGAATAGACATACACATGACATTTTGACACATGACTGTACATAGGATAGATTGCAGTGATAAATGGTTATATAGTGTATAACACCGTGTTACATTATGACTCATATACTTGAATTATACATGTGTTGTTAGACTTTACATGTTATTTTTATATTCCCATCTTTTTATCATTAATTAAGGTCGCTATTGACGACCCTGAGTTGCTTGCTCAGGTTCTGATCCAGAGACTCTGCAGGAGCAGGAGTACTTCGAGCACCTCGCTAATCTTCAGTAGACAGATTCTTCCTACTTCATATGTGAGAGACGTTTATTATAAACTTTGTTTTATTTTGAATCAATGTACTGAGGCTTAACGTATTTATACGTCGCCGGCTCTCGTCACGTACCCTTTATATGAGTATTATGATTGCGGGGCGTGACAGGGTTATAAACTTTGTTTTATTTTGAATCAATGTACTGAGGCTTAACGTATTTATACGTCGCCGGCTCTCGTCACGTACCCTTTATATGAGTATTATGATTGTGGGGCGTGACATATCTCATTGAGTTTAATATCAAAAAATGGAGAACTTGCCAATTTATCCATCGGATTTTCAAAATTGTAAAGTTGGTCAAGTTCAACATGATCCTCAAAGATGGATGATTCAATTTCTTTATGAATTGGTACAGGATCCAATGTTGACTCCGGGAAAAGATTGAAGTCAGGTGAAGATACCGGAGTTATAATCGAATCTGGAAATAGAATTGAATCACTAAGTTGGGGTTCAAAATCATAATCATTTTCAAGTTCTATTTCAGGAAAAGGAAAACTAGCCAAACTATCAATATCATTTGGAGTTTGGGTAAGTTCACATGGTTGTTCTGAAATGGAATCTTGATTTCCAAAACAACCTGACTCTTCGGCTCCAACAGAATTGGTAGTGACATCAGAACTGGTCCAACGGTGAGAACGTAGAGATTCGACCATCATATCTATGTCACTATTACGAGCGTTTTGAGCCTGAGTCATGGATTCAAGCATCTCTTCATAGGTGATATGTTCATTGTTTTGATGAAAAGATGAAGAATTGTCTTGGAAGTGGTAGTGAAATTGTGAGTCCATCAGATTTTTGGATTTGTATTTGGACTCACGCATACTCATTTCCATGATTGATGGTTTCCTATTTTGGACGGGTGGAACTGAGTATGAATCTTGAAAATACTGTGGACTAGGTGGAGAAGGAGGACAAGGTGGTTGGAAATTATGTTCGGGGGAGGTGAATCCCCACTGACTCGGTGAAGAGTTAAAATCATTATGAAAATTATAGTTATTAGATTGGGGGTATGGGTTATATTGATTCGGATAAGACCAATCCGGCATACTAGGTTGGTCAAAGTTATGATATGCCAGGTTGGTAATATCCGAAAATGAAGTCGGTGTGTAATATGGATTATTATTGAAGTTGAAAAAATTATTATTATAGTCCATATCATACAATAGAATACAAACACAGAAAAATAAACAAATAAGCAAACAAATAAAAGAAAAAAAATCTAACTAGGTTAGGGTAGACCTATGACCTAGACGACTCCTAACTGATTAGACTGTCCACGGGAGGTCTAATGTAGACTTTGACCACAAGCTAATCAGCCAGGTCAGGGCAAGGTTGGTGGGAGGTTTTCCGTCAAAAGACGTTCCTTAATTAAATAACCACCAACCTTCGGGCTTTCGGCCCTCAATCCCTTTCCTAGACACTGATTTTGCAGGAGTCAGATTCTAACATTTTTCTCCCTTAGGATAATCTCTTAATTGAGTCCGAGATGTCCCTAGGGCCAACGTCTACTCAATTTTAGTTAGGCTTGAGTTAGTGAGTGCTGGGAATCTGATTTTTTGGCTAAGGAAGGGTGATTAAATCCCCACCTTATCTTGTTATGGGTTAGTGCCCTTAAAATAATTTTGTGCAAGTGTACAAGATATGTAAGATTCACTCAAAGCGATATAAACAACCAAGAAGTGAGTCCTATGCTAAATGCAATGCATACGTACCTTGCTCCAGCACTCTTCAACAGTAAAAAATAAAGGAATTAAAAAGACACGTGCCTAAAATGCAAATGTCTAATCAATTTTTTATCTTTTCAACAAATATTTTACTGTTGATTATTAGCAGGCTTATGTTATGGCATATAAGAAAAATTAAAGTTGCAGCAAACTAAAATTTTTTTAAACTAAGCAGCCCTGCAAAAGGCTGTTAGTAGTCAACTCTTCCTTGCCGCGGATCCGCGGCTTTTGCCATGGAACGTGGCAATTCATAGGGCAATTGGTCTCTGCTTTCTAGAGCAGAGGCCCAATACCACTTGTATGTCACTGCAATATTAATTTCCTGCTTTGATTGCCCTGTAATCTGCAATAGAGAAGAAAATTCGTTTTAGTTCTAAAAAATTTTCATAAAAAATTCAGATTTCAATAAAAACATGTTACCCTCCCCGGCAACGGCGCCAAATTTGATTGAGGCAAAACCTGCACAAAGAATACGAGATTATAGAACTTAAAAAGAGAATGTGCAAGTGCTCAATTTTTCCGCTATAGCAAGTGGCTATGCGGGTCGTGATCCACAAGGAGGGTTTGCGCTGGAAGCGTTACAGTTTTATTGAAATCGTTAAGAAAATAAGCGAAAGTTCTTCTCTGTTTTTAAAGTTATGAAAGTGAAAAAGAAAGTTATATTAAAGTTAGAAGAAAGTGGAAGAATAAGAAGTTGGAAAAATCAGAAAACAATGAAGCGAATATGTACAAATGAAGTGGAGAAAGAAATGATTTGGAAGAGATGGTGAAAGTGATTTAATTTACAGAAATGAAAGAAAAGAAATAAAAACTTACCTTCTTTTCACCAAAAGCTTACCTTGAGTTCTTAGCTACGATGTTACCTTGAATTGGAGGCATTCAGCGCATAGCCCATAAGAGTAGATTTTCGGTCTCTTCCACATTACATCATCAAGATACGCAAGCATGAAATGATACAGAGAGACTCATAATTCCATCGTCATGAGCTATCGGTGGCACTCGCAAAGGCAAGGCTCTTTCGATGCTTTAGACTCACTTGGAAGACAGTTGTACCAAAAAGAAAAGTAAAGTAGAAAAGAAGAAGAAGACTAAAAGAAACTACATACAAAGAGAAAAAATCGATTCGATCTCATAACAATCAAAGAAAAGAAATTCATCTTACACCGGTGTCACTCCAGCTCTAGCTTCATTCTTCTTCTTCGATGAAAGTCTGATCTCCTCTTATTTACATAAATGAAAATTACATGAAAAAGAAAAACAAAAACCTAAACTAAGAAATGGAAAAACTAGTCTAAAATCCTAATCTGCATCGTCGTCCCTTTTGCCTTTGAGTGCAGGTATTTATAGGAGAAAATGGAGAGGGTAGAGGAGTATGAAGATAAGTAAATCTGGCAATTTTTGAACTCCCCTTATCTTCAAACTTGATTTGAGGTGGATATTCAGTTCTGATCTGTAGTTTATTGGCCTGTTGATTTCTGAATATCACTTATCAAATGACAGAATTAAAAATAATGATCAACATAAGAGTTGTAGCTCTGTCAGTCTGCTTTCTGGATCATCTTGAATCATCAGAATTGAGATTCTGTAGCAAAAGTTATGATTCGAATACTAAAATGTATCCAGTCAGAATCTGAATCAAACTTGCTTGATCTTTGCTTTAACCGATCGATTCTGAGAGGATTCTTCTCAACCAGTTTTCAACCTCTTGATTTTGCCATGATTCAGTGTGTGTGAATTAATTCTGATTTAATTCAGAATTTTGGTGGGCTTTGGGCTCATTTCTCTTCATCTCCTTGAAGAATGGGCCTGCAAATAAAATTAGCATTTAATTAGGACAATGCAGGCTTTTATTTTAAAATAAGTATGGAAATATGATATTTAATATGCAACATTAGCGACTAATCAGTATACGGGTGTGAAGCCGTGCTTCCATTAGAAATCCAAATTCCATCTCTACGCGTTGCCTTGACAGCAGAGATGACAACAGAGGAGAAGCATCGACAGCGACTCCAAGAATTGGAAGCCTTAGACGATAAGCGTCTGCAGGCCCAACAGCAAATCGAGCTCTACCAGGCTCGAATTACCAGAGCCTTCAACAAGAAAGTTAAAATGCGAACTTTCAAGAAAGGCGATCTTGTCTTAGCCGTCAGAAGACCCATGGTAATGGCACACAAGACAAAAGGAAAATTCCAACCCAAATGGGAAGGGCCATTTGTAGTAGAGTCAGTCTACTCAAATGGGTCATATCGTCTCATAACTTCAAATGGCGCTACACTCATGATGCCGATCAATGGTAGATTCTTGAAGAAGTACTATCCTTAATAGTACTCTTCCTTCGATCAAGTTCAAAATTACACCTCTGATCAGAACAAGAAGAGCTTCTTTATTAATATCCGACGCCTCCGACGGCTAAGGATAGAGGAAAATGTTGGCCTTTAAGCCCAACATAAGTCTTCGACAACTCATCATGCTGGGGGGAAAGCATGGCTAGCCCAACTCAAACGGTAGTTGGTAAAGGCACCTCAAACCCGTTGACAGCTGAGGATTTGCTAAAAATCCTAAGGGACATGTGTTCCCCTTTGATCCAACGCCTCCAACGGCTAAGGATAAAGGAAAATGTTGGCTTCTAAGCCCAACATAAATCTTCGATAACTCATCATGCTGAGGGGAAAAGCATGGCTAGCCCAGCTCAAACGGTAGTTGGTAAAGGCACCTCAAATCCGTTGATAGCTGAGGGTTTGTTAAAAATCCTAAGTGGACTCAACTCCACTCTCCCCTCCAAAATCCCTTACCAATTCTCATCCACAGAATGGTAGGTCTACAAAATACAGTTGTTACCAAGTTAACACTATACCTCTGGCATTTCAAACTCCACTTGTCCATTCTCATCAATAGGATGATAAGTCCTCAAATTGCTCATATCGCAAATCAATTTCTGTCAAGTTAATATCACACCTCTGACAAATTACTGTTAAGTTAACATTACACTTCTAAACAGTACATCAAGTTTCTGCCAAGTTTAATACCACACCTCTGACAGTCACTTTCCTCCAGACTTCCATGTCGAAGCCGAAATGGATGATGCTAAGTTCAACATCATACCTCTAGCATCCAATTCATTGTTAAGTTCAACAATACACCTATGACAATGAATTTCCCTCGAACTTCCGTATCGGAGTCGAGATGACCAATGCCAAGTTCAACATTACACCTCTAGCATTACCCTCACTGTCAAGTTAAACATCACACCTATGTCAGTGACACTTCTGTTTTCCCAAATGAAATTGAAGTATTTCTGAGTCAGGTTAATATCACACCTCTGACTCACATCCTTGTCAGGTTAACATCATATTTCTGACAGGACTACATTCAACCCGTTAAGTTAATATCACACCTCTAATGGTAAAAAACCTTCTTAGATTCCCCGCGGATCTAGATTCACTTGCTATTCTCTTCAACAGAATAACAAGTCTACCTAAACACATTGTTAGGTTAATACTACACCATTAACAGTGTTTTCCTTCAAATCCCCAGCTGAGCTTAATCAAGTGAATCCTAAACCTTGATAAAGGCCCATTTTCCCTGGGGGTACGAGTTTCACTTGTCATTCTCCTTTATAGATTGATAGGTCCACAAAATTATCTTATCTCTTGTCAAGTTAATATTACACCTCTGACAGCATTGGGGAGTTCCAAAAATAGGATTTCTCTCTAAAAAGTTTGACTGTTTGAAATTATCATCATAGTTTTGACAAGTCAAAGTCCTTTGCTTCTATGCTTCTGACTAAAAAAAAAGTTCAAGACAATAGAAGGAGAAAAAGAAAAGTGTCACTTTTATTTATATCCAGGCACGTGAAAGTGATACAAAAATGCTCTCTTATACAATAAGATTGAGTGTTACAGTTAAGGAGTACAAAGAAGTCTCTCTCTCTCAGAGGTTGCACTCGCTCCTCAGCTGCATGTTATTCCGAGTACAGGATGCTTGGAAGGGCGCCAAAGCAGGATCAGATACTGTGGCAATGATCGGGAACTGATTGCACTTCAATGCATGATGTAAACATCGAAAGAGCCCATCCTTGACTAAGAGCAATGGTGTTCTTGAGGTCCGGTGGCAGCAGAATCCTCCGATTCCACCTGACCATCCGAAGTGGCGGGTTATGATCCTTCCTGATGAACATCTCTTCCACCAGAAGCTCATCCAGTGAACATAGAGTCATCTCGATGCCACTTCTGGGGTGAGAGAGGAGGTCTTGAGACCTCACAGGGGATGCTACCCACCACTATGTCCACCGTAACCCCCGCCGCCATACTCACTCTGACCATGCCATGCCAGCAAGCATGACTGGTGCATTGAATCCAAAGTGATCCTGGCGAGGGTTAGGACCCCGTCCCCCGAAGACAAGGCCCATGACTTCTCCCCTTGTAGACGACGAGGACCATGACTTCTTCCCTTGTGGACGAACATCGAACAAATTCGCTGGCCGATATATTCTCCCAAGGGCCCAGCGAACGTGAAAAAGGATGATCAAGCCTACCTGCAAGAAGCAAACAAGGGAATTAGACAATTCAGAGCTTAGTATACTTCGACAGAAGAAAACTAAGTCACAAACGCGGTTATTGCTGAAGACTGCAGACGCGGGAATGACCCGCACGCTGGGCCAGATTCCTGCGACAACAGAAACAGACGCGAGCAAGACTGTGATACACACAGAATTCAAACGTGACCTAATTCCACATCCGCGTCTAAGATACAAGGCGCGCAGAGAATCAGACGCCAAAAATTGCCATCTCTCTGTTGGAGGAACATGAGATGTACGCACACGGAGAAGGTACGAGCTCGAAGTAAGATTTCCTTGAATCAAATTGAAAAATTACAACGGACTAGTATTCCGGTTACAAGGGAGGGAGGATGTTGAGTCTTGAATCCTCCCTTTGTTTAAGGCTGGGTTCTTCAAGTGGCGATGGAGAGTGAATCTTGTTCTCCGTTGACCGGGTGACCGTCTAGACTTTTGGGGATCTTCTCTTCGGCTGGTAGAAGGAGTAGCACAGCTCTGTCTACCAAAACTCTCAAAGAGAAGGTAGGCAAAGAGCAACTTGTACGCAGCAAGCTTGCTGAAGAGTTGAGCTCTCTCTTACTTCTCTCTCTGTCTGCATGTGTGTAGTCTGTTGTCTATCTCTTGTTTCTTGTGTCGTGTCCCCCCATTCCTCATAGCGGTGGGGCTATTTATAGAGGTTTCAGGGGTGAACGTGCCCCCTAAAAATGCTCCACAATGAGGGGCTAACTTCCCCGCTATGTGGGCGGTGACTGGCCCCATAACCAGGGCGGTTATAACTGAGACGTGGGCCTTGGACCCTCGCGTCCTGAGGTTGAGACGCGGGTGTCGAGCCCTCGCGCCTTGATGTTGAGACGCGGGTGTGGAGCCCACGGGCCTTGATGTTGAGACGCGGGTGTTGAGCCCACGCGCCTTAATGTTGAGACGCGGGTGTCGAGCCCTCGCGCCTTGATGTTGAGACGCAGATGGCCATCATTAGTCCTGCGTCTAGAACTTGAAACTCTGCCTTTTTTAATGGCTTGTCTTTTAATGATTTTTAGACAGCCTACAGTGTCCACCTTCCAAATTGCAGGTAGCAGCACCTTCCATTTCCTTCTTTGCAGGAGCTTGCAAAGATTCTTCTTCTTCCTGTCCGACCTTTCCCTGCCATATCCCCGGGCCAACATCATCTGAAGAACTCGAAGTCTCCACCTGATCTGTAAACGTACTACCCTTCAAGTAGTAGAGGTTTCCTCGGCGGACGCCCTTCATCACCACCATCGAGCCCTTGATCATCCTGAGATTGCCATCTCGAACAGATATCACCATGCCCGATACTTCCAATGTGTCAACTGAGATAAGATTCCTTTTGAGCTGAGGTACATACCTCACCTCCTTCAACTCTCGAACTATCCCATCATCCATCTTGATGCGAACTGTACCCATCCCTTCTATATTACACGGATGGTCATTCCCCATGACCGTGTAACATTCATCCAGCTTCTCAAAGCTAGAAAACCAGGCCCTATTTGGGCACACATGATAGGTGTCTCCGCTATCCAAAATCCACTCAGCACTATCTGAGTTACAAATAGTAGGGGTAGTAACCGAGAGAGAGAACACTGAAGAGTCATCATCCGATCCATCCGCTTGTGCGAGATTCGCCTCGGTCTTTGACTCCACCTTCTTACCTTTGGCCTTCGGGCATTCTACTTTCCAGTGTCCTAGTTCCTTGCACAAGGCACACTGATTTCTCTTCAGATTTCTGAAACCCGGCCTTGATTTAGATCTTCCTCTAACCTCCTTGCCCTTCCTCGATGAACTTCTGCCTCTTACTTCTAGTGCCTCCACCGATGAGTTTGACCTAGAAGGATGTCTCTCCTTCTTCCTCGTCTCATAACTCGACAGTGCAGACGACACCTCATCATAATCCAAGGTCTGCCTTCCATTGATGAAGGTCAGAGTGAATGTCTCATACTCCTCTGCAGGAAGTGAATTCAGAAAGATGACCGCCTTATCTTCCTCATCTACCGTGACATCCATATTTAGCAGATCTGTAAGAAGCTTCGTATATCGGTTGATGTGCTCATTTACTGTGCTCCCCTTCTTCATCCGAAACTGATACAGCTTACTCTTAAGTTGTAACCTGGACTCAACACTCATTGTCAGGTATTTCTTCGCAAGGGTTTCCCACAGTTTCTTCGCCGACGTCTCATGTTGTGCAAGGTATTTTATGTCTTGCGACAAACATGAACGTATCAAGCCACATGCCGACCTGTTCATCTTCGCCCACTCTTCATCAGTGGTAGTGCTCTTCTTCTTCTCCAATAGGAGAGTGTCTTCTAGGTTCGATGCATTCAGTGCATCCATAACCTCACATCTCCACATCCCGAAGTTATTTATACCGTTGAACTTCACCACGTCGATCCTCGGATGAGGATGCATGGTCTTACCGAAGTACTTTCCTCTGCCATTGAGATTTCTGATCCTCTATCTATGCGGAAGAATAACCAACTGGAAATAGATCTCTACTCAGATAAAAATCAGATTTTTACCTGTCCCTTGAACCCTAAATCGAGTTTCTCACGGATCTACTCCACCACAGATTCCACGAGCCCTCCTTGCGTCCTTCTGAGATCGACACACGATCTCCTCGAACACCAATACCTCTGATCTGAGATCGACACACGATCTCCACCGGATCAGATCTCGAGCCCTTCGAATCCTCAGAAATCCCAAGCGCAACCTGGAAGCTCTGATACCACTTGTTGTGCGCTGATGACAACAACTCCAAGAGGATCTCACAAATCTCCAAGCACAGAGAATACACCCAAACAGCACAAATAATCACCAGAAAAAGGAACAAACTCAAACACACGATTTAACGAGGTTCGGCCTCAACGCCTACGTCCTCGGGGCAATCAGAGAGAGATTTAATTGCTATGGAAGAAGGTTACAATAGCTAGCAGCCTCTTTGAATATAAGAGAGCTCCAGCCTTTTCCTTTTCGCAGATCTTCTACAAGATACAACCCTAGAAATCAACATTAGGCTTAAATACCCAAATTTGTGGAGCAGCAGATTTTCGCCCAAACCCGACTGTCGGTCGACCGACCTCCACTCCGGTCGACCCGGTCGGCCGACCGAATTTAACCGAGAGTTTGGCTGTTTACAGTCAGGGTCTTTCGGTCGAACGGCCGGTCGACCGCCTAAGGCCCTGTGCATGTTGTGCATGTCGGTCGACCGGACCGGTCGACCGACCCTGCCTGATTCTGCTGCTGCTGCTATTTCCAGCTGTTGTTCCCTTCGTCTTCGTCGTCAACTTCCTCGGCGATCACTCGACGACCCCTCGACGAACCTTATCAACTTCCCCATCAGTAAACTCTCTCTTTCCAACAAACTCAAGCTTTATATGTGGGCTCAATCTTATATCAAGTGTACTCACTCTTCAATCAACACTGTTGTTGTATAGATTGGTGAACTGAAGTATCAATTTCTGATCCTGAAAACAGTTCGCACTTGGTTAAAAGATGGAAGAGTTTGAGAGAAACAAATAAGACAGTTTTTCCCTTTTTTTTTTCCCCTTTTTTTGCAGGACCTACTGTGAAAGCGTAGGCCCTGAAGGGAAAGGCCCATTAAGGCCCAGGACCGAGACATGTCTGTAAAAATGATCGGGCCTGAGCCACGCATTGGGCCGAAAGCCATATGCTGCTGTATATATCACGATACGATAAAGCGAGGAAACGGTCAAAAGCAATAGAGAGAAGGAAATGAATCGGCTTGAAACTATAGATTGTATGTATGTACTTCACATATCTAACATTTTGAAATGGCCCCATCCAAAAGATTTAGTATCACACAAGGAATTGAAAATAAATCAATATTGAAATAAAAAAAAATTTACTTCTTTGGAGTTAAAATGACTGGTAATATAATGAGAATGCAAACGGGAAAACAAATATAAAGATAATAAATGTCCGTTTCCAATCTATAATTAGATAGTCATTCATCTTTTTTATTAATATATTTGGGCTGAATTTTCATTTTGAGACCCTCTTTCCTCAAAAAAAAAAAAACGATAGTAAAAAAAATTGTACTGACTTGCAAAAAGTCTAAAATTTAGGCCTTTAGATTAAAAACTTCTTTTGTGAGTGTATTCACTACCTTTGTACAAATTCCAAACACTGAAGCAATTATATGTTGAACTGTGAGAGTTTTTTTTGGGGGGTCACCATATGCAGATTGGTCCCAGCCTAACTTTTTAAAATTCTGTCCCAATGTTTGAGCCAAAGGGGATTGTCTGCAGGGAATTTGTCTATATGCTAACAGTAGTAACCCAAAGTCCTATCCTGATCTGCTCACAAACGGTCTGAAAAGAAATTTGTCATGATGCAGACCCTGGCCAAATTAGATAACTGGGGTCTCTCTCTCTCTCTCTCTCTCTCTCTCTCTCACACACACACACAGATAATTGGGTCTCTCTCTCTGTATGTATATCAGCTGACAGCTGAGAGGGACATGTATATCAGCCGAAAG